>JAPYZJ010001944.1:0-43687 GCA_030522765.1 Ophioninae sp. B BG-2022a
CGCAACAGTCCTTCTGTCGCGACATTTTTCTCAGGTTCGTTTTTTTTTTGTTTTTTTAAAGAGCGAGGTGGCGAGGGAGGGTTGGGCGGGTTTCGAAAGGAAAAGAGAACTTCCCGAGACGACAGAAGTGCCGCGGCTCTCCACAGGATCCGGCAGCACAAGGAGCCTGAAGAGAACCGCTCCGTGCGCATACCTCGTTGCGCTAACAATACCGACCGCCCACGTACGAGATATCTCGTTTTATTATTATCCCTCTCCTGTTCGAGTATGTGTGCGCGAGTGTCCGGTACTCTTGCATACAAGATCCTGCCGGCAGCAAAAGAACCGGCGCGCGCGAGCTTCTGCAACCGCAGAGGCAGTATAGTCAACGTCGTCGGCTTCTTTCCATTGCGTTATCCTACCATCCCGACTTTGCCATCAGACTCGCCAAACTCCCTTCGTATATAATACCACCGGGGACTCGCGATCTTTTCTTGGTGAGGAAGAGCCAAACGGGGATTCGTGCAAATCCACCGGGACGCGGGACTCAACGCTCCAAGATTGTTACGAGTCGGGATCTCGAAGGAATCAATGAGGGATAGATTGTCTGGAGCGTGAATGAAAAGAAGGATTTTTCTAGAAAAAATTACTAGGGATGTTCGAGAGGTTGCTTGATGCAGTAGCTTCGATAGATGAGTCTTGAGGATTCTCTTGAAGGATTAAAGTCCAACTTTTTGGATATATAACCCCTTAAACTTATTTTATAGGGGTTGGGAATTGAGTTATCTCGATGCTACGAATATTTTGGAAATATTCGATTAATTCACCTAGTAACGATTTTTTTTTCAAGTACCCGCTGTTGTTCCCATGCATCTAATAGTTTCGATCGTGTCCTGAGTTTTAACAAAATCGAAAGTGGACGTTGTTCGATTAAACTTATACGAAACGAGGATCGTACGACTGTTGGAAAGTTTTTGAAGAATGCAGGAAGTGAGATAACTCAAGTACCCACATGGCTTTGATCACATTGCTATTTCACTTTCGTTTCTAATTGCCATAATTCTTGCTTCCTTGGTTGAGGCACAAAAGAACCAGGGACGTTAGCGCGAGAGTCTGACCGTAAGAATCTTGTACGGTGAGTCCCGTGGGCCTCATAAAGTCGTAGGATCGACAATGGGGCCCCTCCTTGTCCTTCTCTCTCAGTGGCAAGACGTTTTTCATACGTAGACGTTATATATGTGTATGTAATAATAAGATATGGATATACTGGTAATCTTGTTTCTTTGAAGCGTGTATGCACTACTGTAGGTGCGCCTCTGCAACCCTCGACTGTTGTCCGCTCGATTGTTCCAACCACAGCCTCTCTGGAACGGCCTCTCGTCTCTCGTTGTCCACTTCGTACAGCTGGGATCAGTTTCTCTCTCTCTCTCTCTCTCTTTCCTCTTCTCCCGTGGTCGCAAAACGGGCTTTTCTAAACTGGCTTATCTCGTCGATCGAGCTCCCAGTACTCGCGATAATAAAGCTCGACAAATTGGCGATTAAATTCCATTTTCGCACACACCCTGCATCGAGAGAGATCGGAGAATCTCCTCCGGCTACTGCACCAAAAGAACATTCCTACTCTCGCTTCCCATCCACGTGTGCGCTCCCAAGTTTAACAAGTGTCTGCTTTAGGAACGAAGAAAAGGTTTACCTGTAGATAAGCGAATAGGTGTGGCTAAACGGAAACTGTTAACTCTTGCCTTCGTGTGACAGAAACAAGCGCTAATGGGGTAGTACTGTATCCAATTCGGCTGGTACTTACAAACGCTTCGAAACGAATCTTTCTTAATTCCCTAGTTACTTGACAATTCATATGTGAAAATCTTTGAAGCGAGGAATTATTCTCTCATACGATACTCTCAGTAGTAGTTATGAAAAAACGAAATTTTAAGATTTTGGGTGAACCTTGTTTTCAAATCCTTGCTGTTACTACTGATTTTTCTATTTTTGATCATTTTCTCCACCCAAACAAACCCAAACCTAAACAACTTCCTCCAATTGTTTTCTATCTATTATCACTTAATTTGAAGAATTTTTCACCCATTTTCTTCACCCATTGTCACTAAATTTCAAATGTTCAAAAACTTCTTTCCCTCATCGCTACCAAATATTAAAAATTCTTTGACAATGTCCACCCACATTGCCAAATAAAAAAAAAATCTTCAACATCTTCCTCTTCCATTGCCACTGGATGTAACCATAAATCGACGTCTCGAATCCTGTTCTGTACGAAATAAGAATATCCGGCAACAAATTCGTTCGTACGGTGGATTAAAATTACTAGAATTTACAAGGCGGCAGCATCGTACGAAATTGATCTATCGGGTGTTGTCGCAAAATCCTGATGCGAAAAGACTCGAGCGTTCCTGGCACGTACGTCCAGGGACTGTAGGATATCATCAGGTTCTCGGGTATTACGAGAGATACCGGTGATCCTAACACCGTCGTATCACATTTTAATGCACGAAGGGAAAGGTAGGGTGGCCAGTAGTAGCCACGGAGTATCGCATCGCAGAATGCATATAGACACTGACCGCGCACGTTCACCGTGTAGGATAACCACCATCTCCAAGCCGTATAGCCCCATACCTGACCCGCCACGACCTCTCGCGTCCCCCTTTTTTTTTCCTTCAACGTCTGAATGTACAGGAGGACGCAAGGGCCTCTCGAGGACCTTTGTAGCTTGGGCGCCGACGTGCCGACTTTCTTTATACGCGAGACATACGCGATTTCTCCCTTTGTCGCACTTTCAGCTCTCAGTGCATCCACTGACACGTGAATAAATACACTTTTTATATATCTGTATATAATTATTATCAGTGTGTATCTGGAGCATACGAAACACGATATTTCTAGCCTGAATAATCTGGTCTCCAGGAATAAATGGTTTTCTACCTTTTTTTATCGAATTTTGAAAGCAAAAAGCATAAAAATATAGACAGACAGTTTTGGGCTGTAAGTTTCGTATTCGGACAGAAAATATCTCGGTGAAGAAAAATCGTAAAGCAATTTATCAAACGGGCTTTCGAAGTGGACGAGACAGCTTCGTTTCGCTTTTTTATTTACGGGATTTTCTTTGCACTCGGTACGTCATTGTGAAAATAAGGGTTTTCATATTTTTAGCTTTTTTTTTTTAATTATTTATTATCGCTACTTTGTTTATTAACTAAAAATAGCAACAAAATTTTGGAGAACAGTCTACAATCCAGTAAATCCGAAATACAAAACACATTTTTAGTTACCACAGTTACCTAACCCCTGAATCATATAAACTACATCTCGTGATGTTTCAAAATAACAATTTCATAAATATTCCCCATTTTTTTATTCTTCCAGCATCATCGTAAATTGGCACTAATCGCCACTTTGTCCCTTGTGCTTCACCCAAGATCAATTCTGAAAGCTCCTATCGTCTGTATCATGCTCGTTAATTAACATACACCGTGGACGTGAAATCGCAGCATGAATTAACACATCTTACAAGATGGTGGTTTTTCTAAATCCGTGTCATTATTAATGCTGTGGTCGCCTTTGGGTGGCACGTACCACAAGTACGTCGCCAATACTTCTACAACGGTCTTGGTAATACGAGCCTCGAAAGACTTCCGGGATTCCTTTCAGCTTGCGATCCCTCCCCCTCCCCTTCCCCGCTCGTTCCATCATCATCCTCCATTACTAACACATCGCTCTCTTTACTCCTCTTACTTTCGATTAGGAGAATTTACGCGGTGGCACATCGTATAAAAGCGGGCGAGACCAAGCTCATCGAAGCATTTACCAGCAATAAGTAACGATAATTACGAACTAATGGGTGAGCGAGCGCCGACATCAGCCGAAGAAGTCGAGGAGGCTCGCGCCGCCCTCGTACAAGTTTCTCACACGTTGACGGTATCGCTCACACGTACAGCAAAGAAACGTAGAGTAGTGCATATACCACCTATATTCAGTATTTAAATTAACCGATCGATCGGTTCGTGTTCAACCTCGCACATTATGCAAATTTCATTCGCGGCAAAAAACACGCAAAAGTCTTCTGCAAAAAGCAATTACCGCCGACGCGAGAGACATCGGCGCGTAATACACCGCTCGCAGGAGGTAAGCTCCTCCTCGGGCGATTTCGATCCCTCGTCCGCCGCCGGTTAATTGCGTTCCTCTTTTTTTTTACCCCCCTCTCCCCTTAATTTCTTCGGACATTTTCGGTTTTTTTTTTCGTTATTTTCCGTCCTGATGTACTTTTTACTTTTTAACTCCATGTACGGTACTTCATGGAAATACTCGAACCGTTATTCCGATGTAATCCGATTATTCACGTTGTTTCGATCAGAGTGCCAAAAATGCTTTTTTTTGTTGTTGTTGTTTCTGTTTTCGTTAAATGAAACTTCGAAGTTTCAGAGTTTGGGATGAAATAGGATACTACTGAGGTTTTTGATTTTTTTGGGTCAGTTTCAACCATCCTCTTTTGTTCCTTTTTTTTTTTTTAAATCGAATTTGTAGAATTCGAGATTAAATGTGATATCCCTAACTCTTTATGGATAACAGTTGCCGGAGATAATCCTCGATTAAACATCGTACGAGAGGAATTGAGGAAAAAAAAAGGAAAGAATAAAGTATTCGGTGTCGACATAATCGACGGTGTAAAGAGATAGGGGGAAGGGGTACAATAATAATAATTATCTTTAATTCTTATTTTTATGTCGACTATCGTGTTTTTGCGTGAGGTCTGCCTTCCCGGTGGCCAGGCCTACGCACCGTTGCACGATTGTGAAAATAAAAATGATATTAAAAAAATAACGTCTTCGAACTATCGCACCCACGCTCTTGGGTGCGTGCAAGAGAAAGAGGGAAAGAAAGTGGAAGAGAGATAGAGAGAGAGAGGGAGAAAATAAAAAAGAAATTGTCAAGCGTACGCGTGCCCGAAACCTACGAAGCTAATGGCCCATCTTGTCCATGGAGAATCTTCGCTCATAGTTTCCTCTCCGTGTCGGACATACGGTTTTATTCATTCGAGTGATTTGTCGTGAAACGGGACGGGTGTCTGGTCGGAATTATCGTCACGCCTTCTTTTATTTACGCGGCACGATTGTATCCAAAGATTTCGTTAGACGGAACGACTGCGTTTGGAGATTTGACAAATTAAATCCATAAATAAATCGACGTAATAAGGACAACGGTGAATTTCTCCCTTTTTCAAAATCGTGGAACTTTTGAAACACGGTAAAATCGAGAAAACGTCACTTTCTTATGACGACCTAAAAAATTTGGCTGCTTCATTCATTTAAAAATGTTTACATTGTTCACTTATTTGCAAATGTTTATTATCTACTTTGAATAATTAAAGTTCTGTCCCTTTAAATAATTATTTTAATTTTCCCAGTCAATAATAGTTAAACTCAAATTCGACATTATTGACGTAATTGATTGGGATTTTGAGACTGTGTATCTCTTCTAACTGACCAACAAAAAATGCTCATTTTTTAATTTTATTAATACGTCCATTATTATTAATACTTCTTACCATTATCAATAATTACCCAAAAATTACCTTTTTTTTAAATATAATTTCTAATGAATTCATCGTAAAAATAAATCTTTCACTATTCTTTAAATTGACTGCAGAAAGCAACAAGGCAGTTTATTAATTCAAGTCTTAGCCTAATCAATCGTTCTGTTCCTTTCATTGATACGTCCATCCTGAACTAGATGAGTCCTTCATGGTCCAATATTTCACAACTTCCACTTATTCAGATTCACACGAGTCCGATCTATTTCCATCAAGAATTCCTTGAATTTTCAACAATTGTCGCGATTTTTCAACTTTCCATCCAGCAACACCTCAATTGCTAAAAGTTCCTAGATTTCTCTAAGCAGCAAACCTGGCGGGTGTTTAATCCACTATTTCCGATAATCGAAGTTGTCGCGTGAGCATTAATTATCGCAGGTGTCCCGTTGAACCTGTGCGTCCTGTGGGGACACTGGATCGAGCTATTCTGGACGTCCGGCAGCCTTGATACAATTCGCCTACACGCAAGTGCGAGCGTGTTTGCGAAGGAACGCTCGGCGCGTAGAACGGGCTTTTCCATCTTCCGCGTGGCCGACACCTACGCTCCAGCTGGTGGTGTACGTCGAGCGGGTTTATCTGACCGGCAAGGACACGGAGTGCAAGAGTGTTGCCTAAGATACGCGTAACGACCGCAATAATGATCATGATGCTAATAACAATAATAATGATAATAATGATAATGATAATGATAATAATAATAATAATAAAAATCCTATCAAAAGAGAGAACGAGTCGCTACGTCATTATCACTACGGCAATGGACGGGATCGCGTAACACATCTGTATCTCATTATAAAAGAGAGAAGTCGAAGGGACACCTACGTTTGTATCAACGCAACACCTAACCAATAATAAAATTTAATTCATTGTATTCATAAAGAACCGGTACGTGATCCCTCGCCGCGTAAACAACAACCTCCGCTTATTTCCCATTTCGTCAAGTGAATAAATAAACTCGAGCGTTGAATAAATAAAGCCAAAAGATCGCAGCATCGAATTTACGATTAAGTCTTCGTCGACTAGGGCCGAATTATTTTTTCCAATTTTTCTAATCGTCTCGATCACACGTTTCTCCCTCCCCGTTGACTGATCGTGTTACGCGAGTTTTCTCGATCCCGATAACGCGATGAACACGTTAATTTCGTAGGTGTACGTTGCTCGATGGTGACGAGAGAGGTAGGAATAAAAATTCGTGAAAGAAAAAAAAAAAAGAAGTTTGAAATCGGAGAACGGAACGGTGATACGAGCGTGGGTCGAAATCGGTGAACGGCCACATCGGGAGAAGTCCGCGCGTGGGCCAAAACAATCCCCCTCCCGTTAATTAGGATAATGGATAGATCATTCACAACGAATCGTTATCTCGAATCCTCTCGGCGAGCACTGACGCTTTACAGCCTCTTCGTATTTCACGGTACTGACGAATAATGAGGGAAGCAGGGAGGAGACACCAGAGAATAGAGTGCAAAGACGATGGGAACGAATTAAGATGATACGTCAGTTGTCTGGGAAACTGCATTGGATCGAGGCCAACACTGGACCATCCAGCTTACACTCGAATCCCATCCAATCACAATTACCAACGATCGCACAATTTTGAGCCTTCAATTTGGGCAATTTTTTACCTAGGTGATTTATTGACCCCTTAAGCATTTATCGTACAGGCTAATTGTCGTTCTAAATGTCCTTCATTACGTATTTATTAATTAATATAAACCGAACACTTGAATATTGATTTTTTTAAATTTAAAGTATTTGTCGTTTCGCAGAGTTTATACTCTGCGAATAAAATACGAAATTCACGTGCATTTCTCTTTTTAATATTTAGCTGGAACAAAAATCGTTGAAAAGTCATCAATTTTTCTAGGTAACCTTGTACTAGGACCACTTTTGGGATGCAGCTTTTTGATTCGTTTCATTTGTACAAATTGATGCCACAATAAAACGTAAAACGTGAAAGCTTCAACTGGCTACCTTTTACGCCCGCCGAGATGAACTCTCTCGACAGACAAACTGACGAACAGACATCGTAGGCTTAATAATAGAGTCCCGTTGGCACCCTTTCGGCACAGATTCCTATAAAACGATGCGAATTAATGGTTTTGCTAAATGGCCCTTGTTCTTTATTTCTTTTAGTCTCCAACGTCACGTTATCTACGTAATCAACAATTGGCTGGGAGATTGAAAAAAGAATGTTGAAAGTCATCATCTTGTTGTTCCACGGGAGATAAGTGGGTACTTGATATCTTTTCTGTGGTACACGCTTACATATATTCGATCTTCCTATCCGCGTGTATACTTATATACAGGGTGTCCGAAAAACGATCGATAACACAACCGATTTTGACCCGCCAATTAACGATGATTTGGAACAACCAAATATGTCTTCATTGAACGATTAATTAATGAGCAATCATGAGAAAAATCAAGATATCTCGAGCTTTGGATACCTCAAGAAAAAACTTGTCCATCATTTGTTCCCATATTTATTACTGATAACACAATTTTTCTTTAATATTCCTACAAAAAGCCCAACAGCAAAATATCTGTATTTCCAGCTGTGAAAATTTAAACTTTTGCTTAAGTTCGTGATTTTTGAGAGTTTGAAACCAGTGTGAATATTTCGAAAACTACAGTACTTTCAGTATCAAATTTGGTTATGCTGAATCGTCATAAGCCTGTCAGCTCGCGCAATACAATCGTCGGTTTTTTCGGACACCCTGTATATGTGCGGATCGGAGGAAGGTACACAAAGCCATTATATTGTGTGTCGGAAGAACTCTCTCGGTCGGAGCACACACGAGAGCGATTTGCATCGAGCAAATCTCTCGGATCGGTATCCCCCGTGGCCTGCCTTTGCCTCCTGGACCTCTCCTTTCCATCGTCCCTTCCTCTTTCTCCTCCCCCTTCCCTCCTTTGATCTTTCTCTTGTTCTCTTCTTTTCCCTCTTTCTCTTTCTCTCTGTCTTTTTTTTCATCGTGCTCTCTCGATTATACAAAACATACGATCGGAGAAAAAGAGAGAGAGAGAGAAAAGAGCCTGGACCCACGCGAGATAAGCCCAACGTTGGACGACAACGAGAGCACACAACTCTTTGCCAAGAGGCTTTTTTTTCCATGCACACAAAACCCATGTGCTCTCGTTATCCCTCCACGTTACAAATATACGTAAAACCGCATCGTGAATCCACTTATACACACCCACACTCGTACACTTGTGTACATGAATGCATAATAAAAATGACGTCAGCTCCTTCGCGGTGCATTACGCATATAAGTTCGTTAAAAAAGAAATCGTAGCAAGGTCGCTTATCCTCCGGGCACTCGGTCGCACGCACTCCTTAGTTTATACACGTATAGATAAAAAACATTAAATTAAGGGTGTGTTTTCGGTACGCTATAATCGTTATAAACTAAAAGCCGAATTTCGAAATTACACGGATACGTCGATACCGCGTTATTTATAAAACGGTGCCTGTATAAGTGCGTGGAAAAATATAATTACGATTTTGCGTACAGTGGAACCTCGATACGTCAATTATAATTGGGACAGAACTTGGTTCTGGTGAAAAATGTATCTCGGATTTACGGAATTATCGAGTCGAGTTATTATTTATTAGTATCGAAAATTCTCGACATTCGATGACGTCAAATTCTTTATTCGATAAATATTATTGATGAATAACGTTTCGATTTGGGCAAAGCTTTGAAAAGTTTCAATTTTGCGCGGACATTCATTTTGATATTTTGAGGAAACTTCTATAAGAATTTTCGACGATTCGCAATATTTGAACAAAAGTAAAAAAAAAACTTTGATAAAAGCGTTACTGCTGTAATCAATATCATGGAAGTTTAAAAGATTATAAAATATTTGCAATGAAATATTCAATCCTTCATGATAATCAATATCATGGAAGTTTAAAAGATTATAAAATATTTGCAATGAAATATTCAATCCTTCAATCCAGTTGCCAGGAAAGTTCTTTTCGCAGGTTTTTGATACTTTTCTCGATCGTAAATTTGATGATTTTTCACTCGCTCACTTGACTTTATAATATGAGAAACGAGAAGTTCTCGCGATCTGACCGCGCGTGTTACTTTCGTTCACCGCGGTGGTGACCCGCTACGTGTCCCGGGCTAATTACTGAATCCCTGCATAATAGGAGGTACGTGCGAGACAGATCTGCAATTGTATGTTTGTTGAATTTATCGCGTGAATTCAAAGTGCTCTGCGATATGGGCTATTCCGTTTCCAAGAAAATGCAACCGTGAGTGCGTCCGCCATATTGAAGAAAAAGGGCTGACCGCTGAGGTGTAAATATTTGGGTTCGTTTGGGTTTGTTTAAAAACAAGGATTTAAAATCAAACTAACGAATCCAAACAAACCCAAACAAGCTTCGTAAACCTTAACGAAATTTGTAGTTTCGGGCTATTAAAATCCGGAATTTTGAGGCTTCTGGTCAATCGAAGTTTGGGTTGCCTACTCATCCCAGCTATCTTGAATTTGATGCGTTCGATAGAATTTTTTTTTAAGCAGAGCTTGAACTTCTGAATATATTTTTTCAGTCAAGATGGAATAGCCCATATGTGCAAACGCATATTTACGTGAATGCACAGGGCTATTAGCGAGTAAAATTGCGAGTTGATACGGAGAGAGGGAGAGAGAGAGAGAGAGATGCTTGCCAACGCCCAACAGTCAGAACCCTGATGATGACATATTTATATAAGTATATAAACGTAACGTATAGAGAGCCATAACTGCACTGAGGAGGTGCGGAGTCGTGGACAGAGTGTAGCAGGATCGCGAGAAGTGTTAAGCCCGAGAGGGCTTCTTCGTGAAGTAGCGAGGGAGTGAAAGACACGAGGGTTCCTATATGTGTGCGAATGTGCAAATGGGAAGCCAAGGAAACGTGGGTCACTGGGTCTAATTAGCAATCAGCGATTTATCTCACCCGGATCGTAAGAAACAAGAAGTTGGGCAATGGACACACGGAGGCTCTCTTCGGCAACAGCATCTCGCGGATTCTTAAGTTCTCGTACACAATTTCGTACCCAATCGCGACTGTGGATAACCGGATCTTTTTTTTTTTCCACTTTATTGCCGAACAACGGAAAGTGAGCGCCGTAAAAACGTTAAGCATTTCTATAGCGAGCCAAAAAAAAATTCTTTCTCACGCCTTCCGTTCATTGAGGTATTAATGCGGATTTCAAATTTGAAAAACCGTCTGCCACGATTCGCTGAGAATGGGAAAAAATTATTCATTCGTATGGGAAATTATCGACAGGATTCTCATGATCACTGGGTATTGGCAACTGTCAAAAAACATAAGAGCGAGGATTAATGAGAGAAAACGCGAGTGAACCTTTTTTTTTTTTGCGAGCTGCAATATAAATGTGCTGGCGGCGTGAAAGTACCGAGGTTAATTGTTAATTATTGTCCGGCTGATAAACGTCGTCGTTAAGGGAGTGGTGCCCGCGTAGCGCAGCGAGAATTCTCTTGCGTTGCAACGCTTGCGGTCATCCGACACGTTGCGTATTATTAATCGTTCGATCATAATCTTTCAGTGCGGATCTTCAATGGCGATCTCTTTCGTATTTTCCACTTTAATATTCTACTCGTTTAATTCTTTTTTTTACTCTGCCATTTTTATTCATTTATATTTGTACTGCAATTTTTTAGTTTTTATTTTTTAACATCACTTTTATTATTATTTTTTTAATTAAGTTTTCACAATATGGTCATTTATTTCTCACTGCGATCTTTATATATTTACGTTGTTAATATTCATTTACTTTAAGGAATTCTGCTAAGGAAGAAATTTATTCGTAATGCAAAAATTATCACGAACGTACGAAGTCAAGTGATTTGACTTCCGAGTAGTCTCCTATTATTATATCCTTTCTTCATGAAATCCTTTTCTCATACACGTATACACGTGCGGGTGCGCGCGCATGAAAAATGGAGAAATATGATTAGCCCCTGTCCTCGTATCTATACCGGAACAGCGTCTTTCTTTTCGCGTCCCTCGTTCTTTCTCGCACATCCATCCTTGTCATTTTTATATAAGGTTCGATATAACGGGGCAACAATCTTGAGCTGGCATTTATTTTGTCCTATAAGGGAAAAGAGTTTGCGGCGCAGGAATCACGGAAATCGGAATAACGCGATGACAAATCCTCATCAGATATTAAATACATACAGACATATACATATATATATATATATCCAACATTTGAGTAGGAAATCCGGTGATTCCAAAATGAGGAGCAAATAGGGAAAAGAATTGAATCCTTCGAAAAAAAAAATCAGCGCGACAAAGAGTTCGCCGAGGACAAAATATCCATGCGACGATTGAGGATGTTGCCGTCATAGAACGGCTGATCGTTGTCTTCTTTCTAGACGGAAGGAACGCAAGCCTGATGGGCAAATACCGAAAGGAGGAAAGGAAGGTCGTTACAAAAAAAAAGGAAATAAAAAAAGCACGAGAATACATCTGTGATCATTGGTCCAGATCACGTGGTGAACTAACGTCGCTAACGATGACGTTCGCCACCGAGATCGCGCAAAGTTTGCCAGGTGGCCGAACTGATTTGCCATGACCACAATGGTGAGAGCGTAGGCTGTTTCGAGAGCGTACGTCCTGCTCGATAATCACGCGTGCGTACGGTGTTTATTTATCGTCATAATTGCCCACCTCGGAAAAGCACATCGAAAACTGTCAGGCTTCGATAAAATATCTTTTTTGAAACAGCCTGGAGAGTAATCATCAAAATCGAGAATTAATGACGAAAGAAAAAACGCGGAGGAAGATTCGTAAGGAAAATTCTTGATTCCTCGATCTCGTGGGCGATTTTGATTAACGAATATAATAATTATTATTCGAATTATCGCTGGAGTTTTAATAATTATTATCATTATTTTTTCATCGTGTATTTTTGAGATTTTTTTTTTCGTTTCTGTTATACGACTCGAAGAAGTATATTGAATTACCATCGATTTTCTTTTCATCTCACGCGTGTCAGAATGTTTCAACGTTCGAAGATTACGCGCTAGAATTCTCGTGTTCACTAGCGTGGGTGTTCACCACGAAAACTTTCCGCCACGGTCACAAGATTTCTCTCTAAACCCTTTTTTTATTCGTTTTTCTCGTTTTTTTCTTTTAGATTTTTTTTTTAGACTGCCCATTAAGATACGCTTAAACGGGAATTTGAAAATGGTGGAAATGGAGAACCAAGAGGGTTGATTTTTAAGCCGAGAGAGAAGATTCGACGATTTCGACAATTAACCTACTTCCACTATAGGGACTCGTAAAATGGCTATACATCTTGTGTCGAAAAAATATCAAACTGTTCTCTGGCCTTTGATATAAATTATACGCGAGTATGGAGCAAAAGTAATTAAGTTCAATGAAAAACATTTAATATCGAATTAAAATATGCCAAGTCCTCAAAACAGGTTTACCGGCAAAATTCGTATTGGTATCAGGCCTAGTCACAAATTGCACCAATACTCATTATATCCCAGAAATTTGTACTAAATTTGTACCGTCAAATCCTAAAAGATGAAAAATGCTCAAAAAATGTCACACTTCATACATTTACTCCTGGAATTTTGTGAATGAAGATCCAAAAATGTGTGGGTCGATCAATCGAGATTTGAATAATGCCTAATGGCTCGAATCGTATTTGAAATTGTTTACAATGTGAATAATAGTGAATCGAAAGAGACGAGTCGGTTTCATAGCTGAAAATGATGGCTCAACGCACGAATCGTCAGTAATGCATTAACACGTGCATCCTCACGTGAAAATGTGTGTTGTATATCTAAACAACGTAATTAGCGTGGGTAGCGTTAAACCGGACGAGTCTTCAGTGATGACGGAGAAGAGAAAGGCTAAGCGAGATTTTCTGAGCACGTTTTCTTCGACTCTCAAGCACTCGGTCACGAGAGTTCTCCGGTGCAAGGGCTTTTCTTCATTACCACCATTCGCGTCGCTATTTTCCTCTCGCTTGGACGCTCCCACTACTTTCCATTGCGTGTACTTAAAACTACGATGAGAAGGGGCCGGGACGGAGTTCGTTCGCTGCTTCGACAGGAGCGATATTGCCGATCGTCTCGAATGCCAACTAGGCTCACTTCCTTCCTATCGACCTATAGGCCTTCCTTCTACCACCTCGGCCTTTTCGTCATCGCGTGCGCGTATGTGAACCCGCCTGGAACTCTCGTTCGTCCTCGTTGCCTCTTTGAATTTCAATCGAAGTGTCTACTCGTTTCTTCGCGTTTGTATACACGTACATCATGCCGAGAAGTACCGTGCGGTACCCAGTTGCTATCTCGGAAATTTTTTTTTTTCATTAGACAGTCCTCGAACGGTCACGTTTAGAGGCTAGTTTACGTACAAACGTCGAATAATTCGAACCAACTTGCAATTTACGTTTGGTGCAAAATGAACCCTTAAGGGTCGAAATTTACGAGATTTCGAAATAATACGAATATAAATTGTTTCTTTTTTTTTCTTCATATTTTTTTACGGTGAAATCTTAACTTTAATTTGATGCGATGATTTTGAAAACATTTAATAACTTTATCCACTTTCGTCGATCTTATGACTCCGTAACGCGAAGTTTATTTGTCCGATTCAAAGATTTCAAAATTTCATAAAAATTTCCACTTCTACTTTTCCCGTTACTCTGAAAAGTACACTTTTCAAAATTGTTGATCACGTTGAAATATAATAGTCAAATAGTAATGGCAGAACATATACAATTGCTTATTGTTTAAAAATATATTTTTATAAATTTAAGCAATGTCGATATATATGTACATTTTTTCATATAATTAGAAACAAACAAATTATATGCATTCAAAATATTTTTCAACGGAAGATCCAAGCTCAATGAGACGAAATGAAAATGTCAATAAATCCACGATTCCATTACGGTAATTTTCGACTTCAATCATCGAAGGTTCAACGTCCCCCATCTGATCTTGATTTAATATTCAAAATTTATCGTCCCACCTTTTTATCATACATAACGAAAGTCACGAGAATGGTTGTCCTTTTCATACCGAGCGGGTTCATTCCACTGCTATCCGGAAACAAAAAATCTCAATTCTCCGCCTCTACTACAAAATAACAAAAATAATAATAACAATAATAAGAATAATAATATGAGAAAAAAAAATGATGACTATCGGGACCGGAAGGAGTTCCGATGCCGTTAGTCCGGCGATGCAGTGAGGAAGCACTTCCGTGTGCCGTTCGATCGAACACCCGTTTTATCGATATTCGCGACGCGTACCGGTGTGTCCTGATGCTCGAGAACGTGAGACTGGTATGCCTCTTCACATCTATATAACTATAGAAGAAAAAAATGTATAAATATTCGTGCATATATATAAATATATATAAACATACACGAACATTTATATATTTTTTTACGAACACACATATATACATAAACGATTACATATATATATATCCACATACAAATACGTAAAAAAATATATATACACATCGACAGGCACAAACATTTATACATATTTTTTTTCTCGGCACTTTATATTCGTTCGGTCGATTTTATCGTCCCCGGTCGACGATAGGAGTACAGAAGTAGTTATTAAACCTCGTAACTCTCGGGTTCCCGAAGCGACTCGAGTATATTTTCGGTTTGCAACTTATTCGGTGTACAAATAAGTATACCGAATATTCAACGTCACACAGTCGCGTATCCATATCGACGCGGTCTCGTCGATACTTTTTTTTTTTTCTTTTCTCCGTTTCTCGTCTCTTTTTCAAATATTTTCGTACGACATTACCAGAATTCTTATTTTTATTTTTTGCTTCCCTTTCTCGCTGTGAGTTTCTCTCACTCCCTCTCTTCCACCGTTTCTCTCTCTCTCTCTCTCTCTCGTATGTGTTTAACGACCGCGCGATCTCCGCCACGTCACGGGTATAAATAAATCGTTGTCGGATATTATCGTTGCATATTCATACCGTGGAGAGCGTTTTCATATATGCGAGAGACACGTGAGGGGCTGCTGCGGACTTACCGTGGGCGAACCGGATCGAGATATGTCGAATCGACGGTAAGGTGACGCTCGGTTTTTCTCCACTTAGAAATACATATATATATATACGTATATATGTATCTACATGTATATACAAATTTATATATAAATATATACAAATTTGCGTTCGGGTATTTATTTTATACAATTATAGACGTGTGAGTCGAGGGGACAAGATACTTCGATCCAGAAAATAAAGTTCGTTCCGCGTTGAAATAATTTCTAAAATGAGATCTAAGCCCGTCCGTGTCCGCGTATAAGTATCGATTATCGATACGCTATCGACGAGAATCGAACTTTTTATTCAACGGAACGGCAATAAAGAAAGGGTATTTACGCGCGGTGGCCAATATCCGCGCGGCGAATCCGCAATTATATATTCACAATTTATCGTCCATTCGCACTCGAGGCTCGCTAAATTCGTACTCTCACGGTAGAAAACGTCCCTGATATTGTTTGCAATGCTGAGAAAAAAAAAATAAAGAGGCAAAGAAAAATGAAAAAAAAAAAAAAAAAAGATACACACCCACTGGACCAGTCAGTGTCATCGAATTTAACGTGCGCTCAAAAAATCGCGCGAAATATTTGATATCGTTTCGATATTCATTTATACGCTTGATTAACTCCACCACGAGATCTCGAAAAATTCTCGGCCCATAAATTCCCGTGACGTTTAAATACCCCAATGGAGAGAAGCAGAAAAAGTACGAATAGGGAATTAAATTTCGGGAACCACCGGGCAAAGTCTTCGTTTTTTTTTTTTCTTCAATTCAACAATATGGACATATATATATATATATACTTTGCTCTTTTCGCTACACGCGAGCACAAAGCGGTGATATAATAAGGTGAACGCTCGTACATCTTCTGCAAGAGGAGGCAGAGAAAAGAGGAAGACAAGAGAGAGAGAGATAAACGTATAAGCTCGCTGTGCGGGAGTCTCGTAAGCCCTCGGAGGGGGTCTTTCTCTTCTGGTACTCCTTCGCCACCCTCTCTTCACTCGTTTCTCTTGTACTCGCTCTTTTTCTTATTTTTCCTTCCATACAATTCGATGCAACGACGAGAGAGAAAGGACAGCAGCAGGGGAGTATCAGGAGGTTTCGTAGAGAGAGAAAGAGAGGGCGGGGGGGGGGGGGAGAAGGGGGTGTCCTGGGACCGTAAAATCCGTGGGTTTTACAGCCAGAAGCCGAAAGTTACGATCCTGAATTTTTCGTTAAATTAATTTGAAAGCTAGTGCGGCGCAGGCGCAGTCACGTCGTCCCACGGACCGTCTTATATATACATATATATGTATGTATATAAATACACACACACAGAAGAGTTTCGACTTCCGAGTAAAAAAGCACCAAGTTCAAAAATTGGTCACGCATAGTCGAATTTTCTCGCTCTAGACTGGCACCCGAGATATTGCTCGCGGTCGTCTAATCAACGAATTAAAATCTCTCGATCTTGTTTCGCGAAGGAGCTCCCTCGCACAAAATTGCACAATTAACCGGGAGATCGCGTCGTTGACAAATGGCGCCAAGAGGGATTCGCGGCAATTACCAAACTGAAGAGAAGCGAACCTCCTCATTTCCCCTGAGTAAAAAAATAAATAAAAAACAAAAAATAAATAAAAAAAGACAGAATGCAAAAAAGAGAATGATTTTTAAATGAGAGGAATGAAGAAATAAAGAACGAGAGAAACGAGAGTGTACACGACAAAATGATGCGTACAGGCGTGTATATACACGCACAACCCAACGTATTCCAGTATGATATCTTAATTAATGAGCAACACGCTCGACCACGCCTTCTCAGCTCGTTAACTCAAAACCGGCAAAAAAAAAAAGAAAGGACTCTGGTCACTTTTCGTTTCGACAGTATATACGCTGCCGTCACGGTTTTTCACAGTCGTTTTCTTGAACCCTCTCTCCTCTCTCCATTCCCATCTCCCCGATACCCTTTCACCCACGTTTATGTATATTTTTCATCAGCTTCGTATGCATAAGTACACATACATCGAAAAGCCAAAAAAAAATGATTAAAAAAAAACCATATTTAAAAAGTCGTCAAAGCAGGACCCGTAATCCCGGCAATCTATTCGCCCAGTAAATGCCCCGGCGTGGTATCACGGTATTTGCATATTACGAAATTGCGAGAATTAATCATGATCGTATATGAATGAAATTCAGGAGCGGTATTTCTTTGGCGTTTGCGCCAGTGATCAACGTTATAAAGAGCAACGTAAAGCAACGATATAATTCATCGAGGCTGCATTTTTAATTGCCCCCGAGGGAGGCTTCTGTTCGCGATACTTTGCTAGAAATAATACGTATGCGAGCACGAGAGAAATATACCGTACGAGGGCACTTTATACTCCGATGTATGGCAGAGTCGAAAAACCACACTGGCCACACGCTCGCGGTCACGCCTCGTTAACTCTCGGTCACGTCCGTTTAGATCATGATCCGATTTGATCGATATACAGGGTGTCCCAGCTAAGAATGTCATCCCTGAAATGGGGGGTAGAGGGTGAAATTCTAAGACGATTGATATAAGCATGTATGGGTCCCAGATGATGACATTCTTAGCTGGGACACCCTGTATATATCATATATTCCATTCACCACTTTTAAAGTCCGCGGTAAATTGCATATCGAAACACCCTATCAACGTGTCCGCGCTCTTTTGCAATACGCCTCTAATGAATGAAACAACCCTGATGAATGGCTACTCTCGGCGATGTAGGAAATTGCTGCGCACGAGAAAATTACGTTTTATTGGATGCAACGCTTTTTAATATCATTAAAGAAGGAGAGAGATTTTATTCGAGTCAGTTTCCAATTAAGGGGTGGGTAGATTTGATTTAGTTGATGCATTGGGCCTAGTAAAAAGAAATCCATTATTAAAAGTTTGTTTAATACGAAATCTCATACAACACGAGATACGGATAACTAAAGACATCTATTGGAAAAATCATGGATTTCTTTTTACTACCCCCCCGATATTACAAAATAATCATTAATGATACGCGGTAATCGGCGATGTAGGAAATTGCTCTGCACGGGAAAACGATGTTTCATTGGAAGCAATACTTTTTAATATCATTAAAGAAGGAGAGAGATTTGATTCGAGTCAGTTTCCAATTAAGGGGTGGGTAGATTTCATTTAGTTGATACATTGGGCCTAGTAAAAAGAAATCCATTATTAAAAGTTTGTTTAATACGAAATCTCATACAACGCGAGATACGGATAACTAAAGACATCTATTGGAAAAATCATGGATTTCTTTTTACTACCCCCGATATTTTCAAATAATCATTAATGATACGCGATAATAATCAAACTCGTGGAAAGTAATACAGAGCAGTGGTAAATAATACGAAAGTACAATTGATAAAAGTGAAAGAGAGAGTGAGCGAGGTAGGGGGGAAGAAGAAACAGAGAAAGGTAGAGAAAGATGCTAATTTCTTTCCAGGGGGAGCGAATTTAAATTGGCGGGTTTGGCTCTCCCCGTGCGGTAAATGAGGCGCGGGCGAGCACGCGGTCACGCCTCGTTAACGCGCCGTGAGACCGTTCGACGACTTTGGTCACTTTCGTTTCGGGACTATCGTTCTTTTTTGCTTCTCCTCTCTGTCTTGCTCTCTTGGTTCTTTTCTCTCTCTCTCTCTCTCTCTTTCGTTCTCTTTCTTTCTCGCTCTTTCGTCACGAAGCAGAATTCGCCAACAGAAGATCTGTCGGATATTCGATATTCATCCACCTCGCTGAGTTCCACCTTGTTTTCGCGCTTCAGAGCGCGACCAACGAGGAGGAACGATTTTTCCCACGCTACCATTTAACATCTCCATAAAATACGTTTAATAGACACTGTACACTTGTAACTTCGATACGCACGAGGTAGCTTCAAATTTCTATCGCGTCTGTTCTGAAGTCCGAATGTGAATGCTGGTTCCATTTGTGCATAAATGCATGGTCAAAAATGTGCTTGAAGAATGTATGAAAAAAAAAAACGTTCGAAATGGATGATTTTTCGAAAACGATTTAATGACCTAAGTCTTAAAATTCATTTTTGTAAAGAAGTAAGTTTTCGAAATATTGATCCAATTATCACGATTTTTGGCCCTCCACTAGGCTACAATCTTGGTCTCAATTGTACTCTTTTCGTCTCCACATCGTTCTCTTCGTACTGTTTTTTCGTCGTTATTAAACATTATTTAATAACGAACAATTAAAATTTTTTTTGTTAAGGAAATTAAATTTTTTTTGTAATTACCATTTTTCGATGAGGTTGAAGTTCGCAACGTTGCGACGCAACGGAAATAATTATTTTTTAATTTCTCTATTTCTTTTTCACTGTGATCGTAATTAAAATACCTCAATAATTATACAAATCTTTATTATGATAACATAGAATTCAAATAATGAGAAAAGAAATTTCGTTACGTCGCAACGATGCGAACTTCAAGTCCATATTTTTCGAGCAAATACCCAAATTTGAAAGAGACATTTGTAAATTAATTTCCGTTATTATTGAAAAGTAAATACTTGAATTTGTCAGCAATGCGAGAACTTTCTTCAAATAATATCAATTTCACTAGTTATTAGCATTTTTCGAAAAAAAACCGTCATTCGTGCGAGTCTTCATAATAATGGTTTGAAAAACGTGGACTTCGAAATCCCAATTCTTCCAGAGGAAAAAAAATCACAAAATGACTTTTTTGGCGCCGAGCTCTCGTTAATTCCAAATACCAAATGGAAGAGGGTAAACGTCATACTTATTCGTTTTTCCCGTTAACGCACTCGAAAATTGAGGTGCCGGATAGCCAAAAAGGGAATACATTTTTTTTTTTGGACAAGTCGTTCGCGATCATTCCGATCGGAGACCCTTTTCTCAATCCATACGCTTCTGCTACCGGGGCTGTATCAACCTCGAAAATTTACGATTGTCCACGCGAAAGCGTAGGTAATCGCCGATGATATCACCTTTATAAATAGGCACACACGCCTCTCTTGTCTCGCGGGCAACTCTCGCGAGTTTCCAGCGCTCTTTAACATACGCCAACACACGCAGCTTGGATTATGTATATACATACATAAAGGCACAAATTTATATATATATATATATATATATATAGGGGTGGATAGCAACCAATGTTTGTGGAAACCAACTGTAAAGTGTTTACACGATGTTTGTCCAACATAAAGTACAACGGCTACAGCCACCACCACGATTTGTTGGCTGCAACAAAAAACTTCAGCTTTTTGGGTATTTCGGCTACTACTGAAAATCTTCAATTCGCAACTGATATTTATATCAGTTGCGAATTTTTATCATATTTATTATATGATAATATAATTATATCATATAATAAATAATAATAATATAATGATATTATATAATATAATATCATAATTATATGATAATAATATTATATCATATAATAAATATGATTTTTATCATATTTATTATATGATATTATATCAGTTGCGAATATCAATTTATTGAAAAAATGATATATTATTATAAATGTTATTGTTATCTATCTATATTTGTTTTTCAATAAAAAAAATATGGCTTGACGAACTTTAAGGAAATTAGTAACGAGTTGATTAGTTAACGCGTAGAATTCGCTTTATCTCATAAATCGATTCCAAATGGAAGGAATCGGTCTCGCGAAATTCCTATAGGAAACAGTTTTAATTTTGTGAATCGTTTTTTGAAAACAAAAACAATCTACCAAATGAGAAAAAATGAATCTGTCAACTAAAAAAACAAACGAGTTATTGACATCAAAATGGTGTTTGATTCAGCAACGTTGGAACGCTACAAAAATCATATTTGTTTCTTAATTGTCAAATAATTTTTGAGCTACCAGAATCACACGAACGATTTTTTAAGATTCCCATTTAGCCATCCGTAACAAAAATATATAAAAAACAATTTCGAAAAATATTGAAAAGTAGGACGTTTTCAAAAGTTTCGTTGCTTTCCAAAAATGCAAATTTCAATCCAAAACGTCAATTGTCAAAATCGAATACAACAGTTCGATCTAGTAAATCCGCGACACGAAAAAGTCGGCAGAATTTTGAAAGTCAAGAAACAGTCCGTTGGTCTTTCTCCGACTCTTTCTCTGGCGGCAAACCGTGGAGCGACATCAACGGGATACGTCGATGTGTCGGTGCAAAAAGTAATTGCAGAAAAAGGCTAGCCGATAAACGTGACAAAATGACGTTCTAAAGACTCGAAGCGGCGATCGCGTCCACGGTTATCGCTTTTTCCCTCGTCTCCACTACTCTCGGCTTCTCCAGCGTCACCCTTCGGGGTACAGCAGGAGGATACACTGTGCTCATGATCAACACTGTCTCGGGGTCCGAAAGGACGCGGAATTGCAGGAGTTTATCGATTTATTTTAGGATAGGAATTTAGGATTTTAGGAATTTAGGAATTTAGGAAATTTAGGAATTTAGGAATAGGATTTTAGGAATTCAGGAATTTAGGAATTTAGGAATTTAGGATTTTAGGATAGGAATTTAGGATTTATCGATTCCTCGAGGAATCGATATTTTCAGTCTTTCTCTCTCTCGTATTCTCCTTCTTCCTGTTTCCGGTTATCACCACCGAAGATTTTTGATAACTGATTTCGTATCGATTGATTAAACCGATAAAAATGAAAATCGTTCAAAATCCAATGAAGATTTGTTAAAACTGGAGTAAAATGATATTAACTGGACTCGAGTTCACTGTGTTCTCATTCGGGCCATTCGCTGATGAGAGGTGATAAAAATCGGACTAATCGGCCCCATCGGGCAAACCCTTTATCATTAACTCCGCCCGGATGAGAGGAAGAAGAGAATGAATTTTTATTGTACAATAAAAGCATAAAAATTACGACGGAAATATATGAAAAGGGGAGCGAGATATAAGAATCGGCAATCGATAATTCATTGTCGGCGAGGTTTCTTATAGTGCAGACGTGCATAGACGATAAATACGTATGCCGGTACACTCGGAAAGCCACACACGACTGTGCGGAAGTTGCGCGTATACGTGTAAAACGAATACCAGAGTTGGTCGGCTCGCCCGATTGCTCTTCGAAACGAGCGTATGATTACGGGAGGCGCGTATAATGGCACGTTGCGAATCTTAAAAGGGAGGGCCGCGACTCGAAAGTGCAAAAGACCCAAGGCGAGGAAAGAGCAAGAAAAAAAGAAAAAAAAAGAGAGAGTGAGAGAGAGAGGGTACGATGAAACTTGGGTGAGGGAGAGGGGAAGAAAAACGCGAAAGTCAGAGCAATATGCAGGAGAGAAGAGACGAATGTAGGAAGGAATGATCGGACCCAATGCTCTCTTCGATTATTACGCCCTTTGAGGTCGTTGCACGAGCCCTCTTTAACTCTACAATGATGGGACGTGTAACAATCACCAGCTTTGAGCGACCTGCTGACGTCTCCCTGCGAGTATTTCTTTCCGATCGGTTTGCGCGAATTTCATATTTTTTTTTCTATTTTATTTTTAATTCTTTTTTTTTTTTAGTTTTTTCTCAAAATTTGGATTTTTCGATCGATACATTTTGGACGTATGCTTAAAAATCGATCCCTCTGTAATTCGTTTCGGCTACTGCGCGAACTTCGAATTTATACTTTTACTTTTTTGGCTTTTTGTTTTCCTTCGACAAATTTTGTATGAGCACGAAAATTGAGATTGACATTTTTTATGCATTTTTTTCCCAGAGCTTTGTATGGCGAAGTTTTTGGTTTGTGATCGAACATGGAAAAAGAGGGTTATTACTATGGATCTTATCATGAGATTCCCAGTTTTCGATGTATCGTGGATTTTTTTTTCTATTTTAAATTAACACTCGATTTATAGCGTACAAAAGTCCGGCCGAATTCCTGATCTCGAGACGATCAAGCGGAGCGAAAAAGATACTTTAGAGCTCGTGTGTTTAATGAGGGTGTACGTGCGACGGTGGAGGTTCTCTCTCTCTCTCTCTCTCTTTCTCTCATTTTCTCTTTTTCTTTTTTTCCCTCTGTTCTTGCGATCGTCGCACCGATCGCCATGAGAGGACACATCTCTCGCATAATAATGAGAGGATGGCGAAGTGTGTCTTTCTCACTCTCTTTTCAGACTCTTTATTTTTCGCGACGGCAAATCGGAAGCGCAACGAACGCGCACGTGCGGTCCCCTTCGACCGATCACACGCGCCGATCCCGCCCCTAAACTTCATTGCATATTTTAAATGCCATCCTACGAGGGTTGTATTATAGTCGTGGTATTAGGAAAAATACAAAAATCAACCGAAAGACGTAGCTGTCATAATAATAATCGTTATTGTTTGTACGTTTCGATAAATAAATAAAAAAACCTTTTCAAAAAACATCACAGAAGTCCATCGATATGCCTGCAAATTTATTTGAAAATGTTGCATCGATATTGATAACGTCATGAATTTTTATTTCTAGAACACAAAGACTTTTTTCTTCGTATCACATTTTTTAATTTTTATCTTTTTCGGCGAAGTAAGATTTTGCGCCTTTTTTTCAAAGTGCGATGGTAAACCTCTAATGGGAATACCAAAAACGTTGGAGGGTTTTTTTTATAGAATAGAACAGCTGAAAAAATGTTAACGATCGAAAAAAAAAAATTTATTATCGTTGCACGACATCGATGCGAGCTTTATCTACATTGATTGGCAAGACACTTCGCCAATCTCAAATTGCTGCGAAGTAAGTAAAAACGATTTTCATCCAAATGCCTATCTATTTATGATTTTGTTTTGCAGAGTTTTGGAGGGTTAAAAGAATCCTCGTAGAGAGATTTTTACGCAGATTTATGTAGGTTTAAAAAAATTCTGATACATTTTGTTTCACGAAGGCTTTTGTAAGACGAAATTAATTTTATAGTATTTTTCACAGTCTTCCCTAGTATGAAAAAAATTCCCATAGAGTTTTCTTCACAGTTGACGGTAGAATAAAAAAACAATTGCAGTGAAAAATGTTTGGACCCAGGGTTTTGTATTTTTTTTGGCATAGAAAATAAAATAAGAGAAAGAAAGCCTGATAAAAAAAAAATAACATTGTACTCACATTCCTTGTTGCGATCCATGGCGTGGTGTAAAGGAGAATCGTCGACTTCCGCTATCGGCGGTGAACGATTGCCCTCAGCCATATCGGTCGATACCGAAGATTCGTGGGTGTCTTCGGTTTTGGTTGCGAAGTTTGCAACTACACCATTCGGCGATGCGCTCCTAACCTTTGGATTTTCGTCCGTGGGACTTTTGTCACAACGCTGATGCTGCTTCGTCGTTATGATTTTTCTCCCCAAAACGTTATCCGAAACGGTTCGATCTCTGTTGAACGTAAATGTAAAACAAAAAAGGCGATTTATAAATAAAAAATTTTGAAAATAATATTGTCGAATATTCCCGAAAGTTTTCGTTAATCCAAAATATCGATAATGATTTTTTGAATCGATGATCAAACGCTGATACAATTTTTACAGCTAGCTTCTGAATCAAGATATCCGCAGATTCCGCCACTTTTATTTCCGGGATAATTCCGCGTTTGGGATTGCACTTGCTTGATCGCAATTATGGATTGATGTTCCTTTAATACAGGCGAAAGAATACGTTGGAACGATTAAATCGATAATATCGGAGCTACAATTAGGATGAAGGTCAGGATGGATTATCCCGAGTGCGTTATAAAGGGGCGCAGACGTATCCGCACTTTTGCCGGCATAACAATGTAATTTATTAAAGTATCGGCGGAACTTTGCCGACTAGTCGTTTAGAGCGAACTGGCGCGCGTCTCGTTACACATTATTTCTCGTCGGGAAAATTATTAGGTATAATGGTACAAGAATAACACTAAATTCCAACAGAAACATCGAAAAACCCCTGAACAGTCTGTATTCAGCCGATACTCCGATATATTAGTATTTTTTTTTTCCCAATCTATTGCAACCTCACTGACTCTCGATACAATACCGACATCCTGTCTCTCTCTCTTTCTCTCCCAGTCTCTCTTTCCGTTCGCTCTCTCGATTGTACCTCGCTATTTCAATTGCACTGAAAGGCGGTATTTCCGCCAAGGCCGACCACCAACCACGGCTCCCATATTTTCCAATTATTTTTTACGACAATCACCAACCTAATGGAATATTATGAATAATTTTTGTTTTCGCGAAGCTCAAACGCCAAGCTCCCGCGTAAAATTAAAGTGCCCGATTCATCTTAATTTCAATGTTCGTCGTTACTGCAAAGATTTTTATTTTTTTTTTCGTTTTTTTTTGTTGTTGTTGTTTTTCATCGTTCCTACCTGTCCTCTTTCGCGTCTCTCTTCTCTCTCCTGTCCCTCGAGGCGTCGTGCAACCGCTTGGCTTTCGACTTCAATTTCGTTTCGGACTTGACGTTCTTGGGTCGAGCTTGATGCTCTATGGGGACGCTAGAATCGTGTGACGCGACTGTTGAATCGTCGTCGGTTATCGACGAACGTATTGTCCTCGACGATGACGAGCTTGACGACGACGTCGAGGCTCTGCTGTTCGTATAGTCCTGGAAGACACAATCCAATCCAAGGTCGTCAAGAGAAATCAACAATTGAGTGATTTTTGTTCCT
The DNA here is from genome assembly GCA_030522765.1 of Ophioninae sp. B BG-2022a. NCBI lineage: Eukaryota > Metazoa > Arthropoda > Insecta > Hymenoptera > Ichneumonidae > Ophioninae sp. B BG-2022a. Next base: position 26,251 of record JAPYZJ010001944.1, read on the forward strand.
TTTTAAATTTATTTTTTTTACTGCATAATGAAAACAGGGAATCCTAAAATCGATTTTTCCGTCACTGCAAAGAGTGGAGTTCTTAAGACCGAATTGAAATTTAGGTGAATTAAGTTTATTTCTGTCAAGTGAACTCATTTTAAGTTATTCCTTAATAAACCTTATTTTTTAAACAAATGCGAACGATTCTTCAGAATTTATTCCTGAATATTCCAGAATCCTGTCTATTTAGCTCGGTTTCATTATTCCAACCCTTATCTTTTACGCTTGACAACCCTTCAAATTGTAAAGTGCGCACGGTTGACCCGACTGAATCTACGTTTCCATGACGAAGCTTTGAAAAATTGTTAATTTTCAAAAACGAGAGAAAAATACGTTTGGAAGCTTACTAACTTTAAACCATTCGGGATAAATGGCGCTTATGGTGTCCAGGAGGTCTTGATCCAGTTGAATCCTCCAGAACGGGGAGCCGCTGTCCAACCTGTGGCCAGACTCTGCAATCAGGCGAAAACAAAGATCTCCGTATCAGTAAGCTCGTTCATACACGAATGCCTTAACTCAATCAAGCTGAAAGTTTAATTGAACTTTAGAGGAGTTTTAATATCGTTTTTTCGATCCCATTTTCCTCAGCTCATCCATCCAGTGCTAATACGTCATAATGCATAAAGAATGTTACAGTTTTCCGGTTTGCTTCTCGATCGATGTTTTCGATGAGCCAAAGAGTGGAACCCGATTGTATTTGATTTCGAAGATCTCGAGTTTCAAGATCATATAAGGTCTAATGGGGAGAGAATCGCGGTAGTAAGAGTATCGCGAACGCGAATGGAAGTGTACGACCGATAGGCCGGGGGAGGCGTATCAAAACCTCAGGGAATGCCGGACTGCAAATTTCTTTGATGGATTCCAAGGAATTCCCTGCCTAATTTAAACGTCGGTTAGAGCGTTCCGTTCGTTCTCTACTCGGGTTCGACTATGGAGGAAGGAAGAAAAGGGAGTTATACGGTGGAGGAGCCAAAGCGGCCGTTGGTTTTTGATGGGCACACACCGAGAGGTGGTACCGAGTCGTCGTACCACCTCGTACGGACACTTTCGACTCTCTCGCTATTTCTTTCCCCGGTTCGCATCGCAACCTCTTCGGGGACATCGAGACATGATTAATACCACTGTCTCTTCCTCTCTCGCTTTCTTTCTGGCCAGTCTGCGAGGAGGAACGAAGAATCGAGAAGAAAGCCACAGAGAGAACAAACTGGATTCGAACGGAGGGTGAACACGCCCGAGGTCTCCAAAGAAAGGAGAGAGCTGGTCGAAGAAGAGGACGAAGAAGAAGCGAAGAGGGGACGAAAAGAGAGAGAGAGAGAGAGAGAGAGGCAGATGATGATGATGAAGAAGGAGAGAGAAATGGCTCGTAGTGGCTGGGAAGGGGAGGAGAAGGGGAGAGACCTCGTTACGACGACATTCTACGAGCAGGCAAGACGCGTGCCTTGCCTTCGTGATCGAGAAATCGATGGGAGATAGACGACCTCGAGGTACGAGGGAGCAAGAGAGCATATTGGATGTTGAAAGAAGACGAGTAGTCGGAAAGAAAGGGGAAAAAAAAAAGGAAAGGAGCCGAGGAGTGAAAGAGGGGATGTTTTGGACGACACGAGAGAATCGCGAGAGGGAGAAACGCCACCCCACGCTGAACAACTTCAGTACGAGGCAAACCTGTCCGATACCGTCAGGAACACGCGAGCCATCCACGATCGAACGAGTGCGAGAGGTCGCGTGTACTTCGAGTGTGCCTATCCGTGTCTTTCGACCTACCCACCTCCAATGCTACCGACTCTCACCCGGCGCATACTTCTGCTTCCCTTTTACCCTCAAGGATCTGTCAGGACATTCTACGAGCGAGAATTCTTCGAGAACGAATGCCAGCTCACCGTAGAAAGTTTATTAGACGTATATAGCTTGTATAACTTCGCGGAAGATGCATTGATCGATACTTTATACGTCTGACTCAGCTTCCCTATGGCTTACCAACGATGATTAGCCAACGGGGTGAAGAAGATCGATAACGTATATAAATGGTCAATCAGTATATATACATAACCGTGTGATGATAGTTCCAATGTTATCCGGTCATATATACATTCATTCTCTCCCTTCTTCATTGACCGTGAACGCGTCTTCAGTTCAGATCCTCTTAAATCACCTTTCGGCCAGAATCCCCCTCTCCCCTCTTCTGCCGTCTAGATCCTCCTGACTCATGGTTGATGCCTCCACGCCAGAGTGAGAAAAGAACCCAACGGACCATCCTGAGATATATATTTCTCAACGAAGAGCGAGAGATCTCACGAGATCGATAAATTCCTGATTCAAAGATGCCTCGGACGCGCGCGAGCCCGTCAGTGTCAACGCGTGGCGAGGGAATTCCTTCGACGCGACGAACATCTGGAAGACACCTCCTCTAATAGAGAGCCAGATCTTTCCAACCGATTACCTGCGAGGGTACACGATCGATTATCGATTGTGTGTAAACCTCAACGGTCTCCGTATATCTTCTGCATCTCCCTTTTCGCGTATAAACAGACACTCTTTTCGTAACTTAAAAAACTCGAAAAGTTGTACGCTGTCGAAAAAAAAAACAAAATTCTCTGAATTCATTCGCTGCTGGCTTTATCTTGTGAAAAAAGTAAAAAAAAAATTGGATTCATTGTTAATGGGTTTACCTTGTGAAAATCTTCAAATATCAAAAAAGCACGTTGAGAAATACCAAAAACGTCATTGTTTTTCACTCTACGTTCTGAAACACTTGTAAACTTTAAAAAATCCGACATACCTTAAAAATCAATACTATTTGTTTTTAATTAACTAATGAATCTGAATCTGAAATTTATTCAAATCGAAACATCGATCAATTTTGCAAATTGAGTGAATCGTCGAAATAAAATGAAAAGTGAAAAAAGCGAAACAATTTTTTTGTTCCAGTGATTTTATTTCGTAACGATCCTGTGTCGCTGCAATAATAATGAGGATGATTTTTTAACCTTATCAATTCATACGAACAAATAAAAACTCTCATATCAGAAGCCTCACATTATAATATTGATGAAGAATTTTTTCGTCATTGCTGTTCAAACTTGGTCAGTGTTTTCAGGATTCAGCGTTAAGACGCCGGGTAGATACGGGATACAGATAAACGACAGATTATGTAGACTCGTTTTGTGTACACGTCAATAAATCAGGGGACATTTCCAGATCGTCGGTCGCACAATTGTGCCCGTTGTGTCCGAACTTCAATTGCGTATACGAGGAGTAAAGAAATCGATGCTGGAATTGTAGCGAGAGTATGACGAGGAAGGAAAGACCCGTAAAAAAAGGAGACCACCACGAAAACAATAACAAACGAAAAGAGTCCGGTTGGGTGAGAATACGAATCGGCGAGTCCCGAAGTATAATCCATCCCGAATACGAAATGCATTCCAAGAGTGACTACGAGGAGAATCCTCGAGGCTGACGGACAGCAAGCTGTGTAGCGTTACCACTCCCGTCGAGAAATTCGATCGAATAAATCTCGTCCCTCTCACTTCACGTTCCACTTGATCTTAGTCCTTTCTTCGATCTTTTGGAGGGCTGCTCCGCGATTTTGTATAATACCACCGCTCGATATTATAATGACGTTCTTTAATACGATTCACGTGGTACTTTGGAGAATAGGGACAAGGAAGTGAGGACAAGAATTTCTTTCAATCTCATCTCAGTGATCAAGAATTTTTTGCTTACAATATCTCCATCGTATTATGCACATCGATATTCGCTTCCGCGTCTGTGGAACGATGAAAACGACCAGGATATACCGAAATGTACCGATTCACCTTTATTTCTTTCTCTCTGCCTCACACAGTGGCAAACGCGAAGAGCGTGTTGTACAGTGTTTCTGGAACCTGCACGAGCCTCCAGCTCGTGAGTCACTCATCAGCTCCACAACCCAGCATCGGCATCGCCGTATAAAAGTTGGAAGGCAAGAGAAAGAGAGAAAAGGAGGGAAAAGGGTAGAGAAGGGAGAGAAGGATGAGAGGGCGAAAGCTGGCGCGAAAAACTGCGCCGCACTTCGGGAATGTCGTTGGCATGTCCAGGGTGCCTTCGTCCCCTGCGTCTCTTGGCCTCCACGTATTGCCTGCGCGATCGACGACTTTGAGAATACGAGGCGGTTGTACCCATGGTTCGCGTGGTACCACCCTCCCTATTTCTCTCTCTTTCTCTTCGCCTTCTCTCTTTCATCTGCCTCTTTCCTTCTTCGTGATTCTCCCCAGTTTGCTTTTGTTTTTTATTCCGCCGTCGTCTTCGAGGAACCGCCGAATGAACAACCGTCCCGGGACTCTTCCTTGTTGTCCCCAGAGAATCACTTCTCGACTGCCCCGCTGCAATTTTGCGTCCCCCTCATCTTGACTTTCGGTCAATCTTGGATTACGACGAAGTTCGAGGAATGTTACCGATTAACTAATTGCGTGTAAAAAGAACAGGCCTTGAGTACCTCTGGCGTAAGATCTTTGCGCATAAATGTACCACCTGGTTACGAATCCAACCCTCAATCTACTTGATAATACTCAGTATTAATCAACTTGAGGAACAGTTCGAAAAACACCAGAGGATTCGAATACATTTCAGCACCGATTGGACCTTATGATAAAATTGGAGTAGGTTTTTAGTTGGGTCGATATACTCTCCATCAAGGGACCTAATCAGGCACATGGGTCCACAGTTGGTGATCATGGTGACCTCAAAAACATATTCCTATGAAACATAACGGGAATGAGTTACTATAAAATAGCGAAAAATAGCGAATGGCATTGTCTCAAACAGATGCTGATTCGACGTTCATCAACGTGGTCTTTTCCATTATGCTTTTGAGGAGCAAACGGAAAAAATCTGTACCGAAACTTGCGGAAAGAGTTATCATAGTCACTGAACGGAGGGTGGTGCACCTTTGTTTCATCGAACATCCCACACGTTACATTGAACTCGTATGATTATAAATTGCGCTTACGAGGCCCGTATTCCCTCTTCGGTGTATTCCCCAGTCTCCGGTGAGGAAGAAAGGTGGAACGAGAGAGAGAGAAAGATGGTTAAGAGGAGAGCAAGGGAGGCTGTATCCGAGTGAATACGTGTGGGCATCACCACGCGTGACCAGTTGCTGCCGGGGTCCTTGGGCCCACCGACACCCACACGTGACGCGCGCCACGATATAAACTCGGTGCGTACAACCACGTACACACACCTAGAAACGGACAACCACATACGCCCATACGAATGCGCCCATGCCGGCAAAAGACACGTATACAGTGTAGGCAGAGGGATCTCTTGCGCAGGTACACACGAGCAGTGTACGCACCTGGAAAACGTAGCAGAGGATCGTCGTTGAAGAAAGACAGAGAATGGACAGCGAGTGGGGTCCGACGAGATATATGCGGCTCGTTTATATACACTAGAGAAGAGGCTCAGACTGGGGGTCTCCGGGCCACTTAACCTCTAACCCCGAGCTCCGTATATCTCTTGGGAAGTTGGTTCCGATGAATTCAATACTCGGTTCTTCCTTTCGATGCTTAAGCTCGGAGATCCTGATGGGGACCGGATGTACTGGAGTTTCGATGGATATTGGTCATCTAATCCATCATAGTCACAAAAGCGGATATCCTTCATGTGAAAACGTATGTAAAAGAGCAAATCCGAGATATCATAAGGAAGAGTTGAGTCGAACTTGTAGCTGTCATCGGGATGTCAACTCCGCTGTAATAGGCATTTGTTTCGACTATTACACACAGACATTTGCACCCTGCCCTCCTGCCAATTTTTTGGCCTCTCTTTCGTTACGAGGACTGTACGCCTCTCTGTCAGATGACTTCCTCAATAAACTCGGCCGTGAATTATGTGAAAGAGGACTGGCCGTAACGCTCGCTCGGGGTTCAAGTCCTCTTCGGGTCTGTGGGCGGACCTGAAGTTTTGTAGATTCTCGTGAGGCGTTATTAGGGGTCGCCCGGTCTCACTTCGTCATTCTTTCGTAAGTGTCTCTGAATAAACAGGAGGGGTCAGAGGTTCAAGGGGGTTGGCCCATAGGCGCCTATGATGACAAGTCCCACATTGATTTCCATGTTCCGTCTTGTATATTTTATATATCCATACATAACTAACCGAATGAAGAGTACTTCAACGTAACGAATTTTTTTTTTCGTGTACGTACATCGAGCAGTGGCTGCACGTAACACGGTGAAAGTATACGTACGCGAACGATTATATACTGCTCGCGAAAAACCTGCTTGGCCAGTCGAGCAGTCCGGTATACACTTACATATGAAATTCCTTCTCTTCTTTTACCCTCCCGACCAGACAGTCCCGAATATGTATCTCGAGAGGAAAAAAGAAAGAAAACGATCGCGGATACCGTTCAATTGTCGTCCGCCATCATCGGCTATTTCGTGAATAATGCCTCCGCGAATGCCTTTACTAACTCGATGATCGAAAAAAAGAAAAATTCATCGGAAACCAGCGTTTCAGCTGAAAACAGAAAATATCGAGGTCAAATGTGCTTAGAGTCGTCGGACGCGACAGGGCGCGATTCAACCGGGTCCTGTCCCAGGATTATATTACGTAAACGTCACCCCTCCGCAGCCTACACGAAACGTCAGCTCGTAGTTATAGAAATGACATCATCATCAACCACACGCAGGTTTCGCTCGGTTATGGGCTCACGAGCGCCCGCGTTCTTTCCGAACCCCGCAATCTGGGCGCCTTGTAGCGTAATCGCTACGCCAGCGCGAAGGCGTACCAGCTGCCTCGTGCCTTCTTCACGTCCATTCGCTTCACGATCAGCAACGGATTTCTTCTACCTTCCTTACGGTTTTCAAATCCTACCCTTTTTCACCTCTTCCAAAGTCAAAGACTGTTTTGGAGAAAGTATTAAAAAAATATACTTCGCGATGTAAACCGGGATATTTTATTACTGAGCAGTAAGTCAGGTGCTTCCACTATTAATGGCTAGCCATCACCGGTTGTTAACTTACTTGGCATTTCCAGATTGACATTATTTCCAGATTCTAGCATGTTCCATTCAAATGTTTCAGGGTTCTCTGAGCCATTGTATTGTTGTTCGACCATCAACTCGTATGGATGATCAACCATGCCCTAAAAGAACCTTCGTCCAAACTTCTTTTCTCGACCTAAAGCTTTTTCGGTCAATAGATCGCAATAACGATCACCATTTTCCAAAAGTCAAGGGAGAAAAAGACCGAGCCACGGAAGGAAGTTCTACTATTTGAATAAATAATAAAACGTCTGTCTGTAGTTTCACTGATTCGACCAACTTCAAGATAATTCTTTGGACGACGAAAATCTCTTCATCTATCAAAGAACCGTCTCGAAGTCATTGTCCCTCGTGCAAAGAAACATCATTGAAGAAAAAAAAGGATCGAGAAGGAACGATCAGAAGTTCGTCGTTTCAGAGGTCACTCGATGAAGAGGCAAAGTCAGAACGAAACAGGAGGAAGAAAAGGAGAGAGTGAGTCGCGCGCCAGGTTTACGCGTGGGTCGCGTGTCCAGCAGAGAGGCACCAGGTTGCAACTCAGTCATGGTAGCGTGTATGTGTTTAGTCCTGGCAATATCCGTTCTTATTCTACCAGGGTCTATTATACCTATCTGCATCTCCTCATCTTTCTCATTCCCGTTTCGCTCTCATTTCGTTATTCGCTTTCCCTCACTCTCGCAGTGTGCTATCGCGACTGGTGAAGCGTGAGATGACGTAGGACTATGCAACGACTCGCTAATCGTTTGCTACCGGTTGTATTGCCCACTATAAACCTCTCCCTCCCCGCATCATCTGATCGTTTAATAGAAAATCCGTTCGTCTCGTCCCGCCTTCTCGATCTGATGCTGTGCATGATGTTGCAAAAGATACACGGTTTATAGCGGTTCGAGCTATTGTAGATTATCTTCGTGTTTACACGGCTATCATTGCGAATTATTGAAAAAAAATTGGCAATCCAAGTGCGCCGAGAAACTCCGTCGCTTTAACTACCAATGGTATATCGTTTCAGATTTATTATCTTTAATAGCTTGCTCTCCTTGCGAAAGCTTTGTATCCGCTAATGATTAAATAGATAGCTTGAAAAACCCGATATATGTTTTCCTACGTAACTTCCAAATTGGACAGTTTTCAATGTACCTATAGTTGATGACAATGAGAATTCTTTAATGACTGAAAAAGATTACAGGAAGAATGATGACTTTTGTTTATGTTATCTCTTCATGGTTTTGCTTTTCCTTTTGTCATGTGACGAAATTTGAATAAACAAGGGTCAAAGAAATCCGATTTCCATACGTCACGAGCTCTCAAAAGTTATTCACTGAGTAAATTTACTTTTTCACTTCTCACCTCATCGTTTACCGATGCACCAGGTGTGACGTCAGGCACGGAGGCGTGAGAGTCGCTGTAACGCGTGCGGGAGCCTGTTCGCGTTGCTTCACGCGATATCCCACGCGGTTCCCCCGGATCGACAATCGATATGTAATCTTTGAGGAAAAGTGGGCTGTGCCGAGTTTTTCGTTCGGTCGCGAAGAATGCAGCTGAGCTATATTTCAACGTTGAACGTATGTTCCTAACTCCATCAAAATGGTTTCTTCGAACTATTCCGGTGAGATATAAAAATACTTTCACGGAGGAACGTCGTAGCGGAGAATTGTTTTTTGAGTATTTCATTCCGGTATAATCGAAAGTAAGAGAGGGTTGGGCTGTGGTGTCGATATAGGAATCTTCGTTCTAGTCATGTGTCATTACGTTCTGTCGAGCTGCAAACGATGCTGGAATCGAGAAATACATCGAGCAAAAAATAAATGCGATCGTTTCCTAACGACACTGGATTCATTCGTGTGGCTCATCATCTCTTCTCTCCCGATTCCAGCATCTCACCAGAGCCCTAAAATTTTACGATCCGTTCTTCGCCATCTTCATCGCAGAACGAAAGGATCAACCACGACGTAAGAAAAGACTGTCTTTTCTGTTGAGATCGAAAGGGAACAGAGATAATGGATATTGACGCATTTGAGAGGATCCGATCTCTCGGAAGCCTCCAGAACTCGAGCGTTCGGAGTCAAATTGCTAATTTTATAGTGTCCTTTCATCGGTAAAAGTGGAGGAAAGGAACGTCGAATTTTCGGTGAACAGAGTTACAGAGTAAGAGGGTGGATGACAGGGAGTGAAAAAGTCGTAGTGACGATAAGAAAAGGCTAATTAATAATTCCACCATGCGAATCGTTCCGCCGTAAAAATGTAAGCCGATCGTGAATTTTTGTTTACTTCGGAGCACCTTCCGCGAAGCCATCAAAACCTCAAGCGTTTCTCTACATATTTCGACGTCACAATCGTTGAAAGAAAGTGATGCTTATTGGCGATTCTTTTTGCAAGAAGAAACCCCGAGACTTCTTCGAGGAAAGAGAAGATCGATTAGGCTTTGAGTTTTTGAATATCCACTGTGGACTCTGCGAACCAAATAGTGCATTTTTTATTTGTGAATTTTAGGCGTAGTAAAAAGTCCTGCAGCAATCCCCTTGAGGATTGCCACATCAAGAGCCTTTAGGGCTTACTCGAGGCTTCCATTATCAAAAAAATCTCGTTTCAGCCCTTCGCTTATCCAAAAAGCCTCAAATACGTCCTTAAACACATTTATTTATACGAGGGATGCCTTGGCAATTTTCCAAACGAGCAAAAACAACCTGTGAACAAAAATTCTCCATCAGTATGGGTTATCTCGTCGCGTCTCGAGAATTCCGAAATTTCGGCAAAATTTCGCGAAGGCATCTACGAAGACAAGATCGACAAGTTTATTAATCGCAACGACGATTACGAGGAAAGGAAACGGAGAGATCGTTATGTTATTTTTTCTTCTTTTCTTTTTTTTTACTTCTCCGTTGAAACCGGTAAAGGCAGGCTGGTGTATCCTTAATGAATTGCATAATTTATTCAAGCGTCTGGATTACGAAGGATCGTTTGCGCGATCCTGTTGGCGAATGACGGAAGAAGCTTAAAAACATACAAAAGTGGGACACGCATAGTACGTGTAATACTCGATCTTGGCTGGCGCCAAATTCACGGAGACTCGGTTGACGCGGCTCGGAGAAGCTCTCGAAGCGTGTCTGGGCGAGAGGCACGCGTCTTTCGTTCACCCACGCGTGAGTCTCTCTCACAGCGGGCGAGAGGAAAAAAAAAAGGAAGAGACGAACGACGATACGTAAAGTTGTGTACGTCGAAGCGCCGGTGAGAAACGAGGCCCGGATGAGGGTGCGAGAGAGAATAACGATGAATATCATGCACACACGCAAAGAGAAATCTTCCTCGTCCCCTCCCAGCTGTATAATGCCACGGCGTCGCCGACGTCGCTGCGGGCTGCGGGGTCCTTCATTAGCATCGATCCCGGCGTGGGAGATTGTTTATCTCGTCTGAGCGTGGCAAGTCGTGCCGTCAGCCGCAATATTTCTTTTTCTCTTTTTACCCAAGGCCCGACTTCTCGTACCAAAAGTTAACGCGCCCCCTCGCGGCTCCAGATAAAGAACGCAACGGTTCATATTTGACGACGCAATGTCACCGTACAGATAACGGCTATGACTTTTTTTTCCACCAGTTTGTTTCTTCTTTGGATATTTCAGCAAGGATTGGTAACCATCTGGTTCCCATAGGAGTAACGACTATGGGTTTCTTGACCTGGTTTGTTTCGTTTGTATATTCCAACGAGGATCTCCATGGGAATGTCATGAGAATAATGGATACGACCCATTTAGCGCAGTTTTTTTTCGGATATTTTACCAAGCATTAATCATCATTGGAAAGCCATCATCTAAATAGCGGTTATGGCATTTTTGGCCCAGATAGTTTTTTTACATTCTGGCAAGGATCAGTCATCAAAACAGCACGGTTGATTCAGCTCGATCGCTTGGTCGGGTCGATATTCTGACAAAGATCTATAAAAAATGCACGATTGATTCACGTCGAAATGCAACAAAAAATGACACTGTTCAAATTTGTAACCCATCACAGTCTCTCCATCAAATTTTCTTCCGGTTTGTGCAGTGCGATCTTGGCTTTCCAAAATCAGAATCAAAGAAACCACGGATCTCAAAACTGCAACAGGATTCTAGTCTGATGACAATTTCCACGTCCTCTTGATACGTTCACACTGGATGCTATGTACACGAGACACTAAACGAATCGATAAGCCCAGGGTAGAACGAATCGCCGGTTTATCGAGGGGAGTGGATTTTCGTTGCTGGCCTCTTATACATCGCTCTCTCTCTCTCTCTCTTGGTTATATACCGGCGCACTCTTTGGTGAGAGCCACGCGATCGGCACCGATCCTCTCTTGTCTCTCCGGCCTGGTCCTCTTTGGAAATTGCAACGGGGCCATCGGTGAGAAGCAATACCAGCAGCACATCCGAGAAGCAGTTAGGGCCTACTCTCTCGATCGCTTGCAGTCGCGCCGGTTCGAGTTTCGAGCGAAAAGCGCAACGGCGATAAATCTCGATTCGTACGACGCATAATTAGCCACGCTATTGCCTCCTCTCTCTCTCTACCTTTTCGTTTCTTGAGCACAGTGGTCATTTTATCCGAACTTTTTTTTGCCTCCGATAAGTAAAGAACTAAAAAGGAAAAGGAACGCGGGGTCTTCTTTGCATACCATAGAATTTGAACTCGCTGATTTGTGCGGGCGATTCCACGTCAGCTATTTTTTTTTTTGCTAGCCGGTGGTATATTACTGTAACGCGGGAAATGGAATTAGACGGAGATGCAGAGGGACAAAACAGATTGAAACCACAGCGCGAACCGTAAACTTCGTTTCCAGTAGATATACTTGTACTCCGACGATGAAATCTCTGTTCTACGTGGCAGCGGTGTGATTGAGGCAACGAGAGTTAAGGCGCGGCGCACGATCTTTCGCTGATGCGCCTGCAAAACGATCCACGGATTCCTATCCAACCGCCCACCCCCTCCCTCCTACCTCGCGAAATACCTATCTCCGGTCGGCTTCATCGAAACGTGAGGGAGTAAGCTAGTTATCTCATGTACGATTTTCCGCTGAGATAAAAGTACCTAGCCGAGCAATCCCGAGACCTAGACGCCAAGTTCACGGTGATGTATCTATGATTATTATCGATGTCATTATAACGTCATATCGACCAAATTGCAAACTGCCTAGCTTGCGAATACGTGTATCAGAATTTCGACAGGGATTGTTTCGCATGACGCAACCTTCAATCAAGGATATGCCAATACGAAAGTCTAGTCAATCAAGGATATGCAAAAGTGGAATAATGACGTTTCTGTAACTTCATTAATAAATTAGTTATTTTTAAGGATCAAGATGTTAAGCCAAAGGACAACATTTCCAAAAATCACATATATCCCCTCACCGTCGTAATCTGGTCCTACCAGATTTACGTGTATCAGAAAAGGTACAGGCAAACATCACGTTGTGATATTTGATGGTACAAGAATACGTGACTCTGATATAAAAATTGAAGAATAAACGACCACTCGACTATTTTCCATTGGCTTTCACTCGTGAACGGAACAGACACTCAACCATGGTTTTGCGCGAAACCATAACCCAGTCAGAAGCAAAAACCGTAGCTGGGTGATCAACATCAACGCGCCCTTTGTTTCCTCTGGAAGAAAAGTTTCAACGAGTAAAGTCGAGAAAGTCCGTATGGGTTCACCGAAATCGATGATGTACTCATCCCAATAGGATTTCATCACCGGTACAGGATCATTTTAGATTGCGCCGTTGGCGCGATGTCTTGAGTAGAAAAAAAAAGAGATCCGATCGAAAGATCGAGATACCGTGAACGGTGAGAATGAGCGGTGAGAGACGTTTACAGCGGAGTCTCCTTGTTTCGCCGATGAGAAAAGATAGGCTTTCGGAATCGCGTTGCCAGGGTCGACTTTAAGCCTCGGAAGATAAACCGGCGCAGCACGTGTCATCATTTTCTCAGCGGAGGCTTCGAACCTCACAACATTGCACTCAACTGCGACCCACTGATTGAGCTGTCACGGTGCGTAGATTATGTTTGTCATAAACCATCAGAGCGTTCGACGTTGTTTCATATCGGCAGGGGATTGTGGCTCTTTGGCTGTTGCTTTACCGCATGATATACACGAAAGGGAAAGAAGATACTTTTTGCCCGCGCGCATTCTAATTTCGACGTGCTACGATGGAAATCCCATCTCAACTAAGTAAAGGTAAATCCACACGAACGGAAAACCTCTAGTTTGATGTCTTATTATATTGCGTGATACGTCAACGATCAAAATGTCGATTACTGTGGCAACGACGTTGTGAACGAAGCTGCGCGATAGTCATGGTATTTTCAGTGATGCAACCAAAGATTCTTTGCGCCATTCCACGAGCTTGGATTTTGCGGTGACATATCTTGGAAAAAGATTGACGGTGGTCGGATGAACCAGTGGATCTAATCGTTCTTCACGAATCGAGATATCATTTTGTCTCTACATTCATAGAAAATGGGTCCTAGAACAGCGGGATCAAGGTTCATCGTGCGGTTCTCGTGTGGATGACCTTTCGTAAGCTTCAACAAAGAAAAACCTTGCTTGTCTTTATATTTACATTAACCCTAGAATCCTATACACTAGTACTGAAAACTAGTTTTCAGTAAGAATTACTAATTCCATTGGACCTGCTTTGTAATAACCCATTTTTTACGGCGAAAAAATCATATCTTTTTGTCACCTATCCCATTTCATTCTTCATTCTTTTGGCGTTCGAATGGAATAAAATGAAGTTTTGGAAAGAAGGAATGCACGCAACCTCTCTATGGGTTTTTTGCTTTTTACAGTTAGTGTACGGTCCTAGGATTAGCAAAAACTGAACGTATTCTTTGGTAGAGTGGAATTACGAGAATCCATTGGATTTGCATGAACGAAAGTGATGCTTTTGACCAGAGCTAAGTTCTTTTCAATCAGCCAGTCCAGTAATCTTCAATTCGTTAGAAAACGCTTCAACTTCCGGTTCACCATTACGAATACAACAGGATGAAAAGTGAAGGTTTATTCGACGAGTTTAGATCGACGGACGGACCAAGACGTTTGGATATGAATAAATTAAGGTGTTCGATAAATCGAGGTTTCTACAATACACGAATAATCACACGACAAACGATACTAAGTACGCAGTATATCAAAAGCCAAACCGGACATAATTTTTCATCGGACTCGCGGATAGCTTATATCCGTGGCTCGATCGCGCGGTAATGACTAACTGGTGTACAAGAGAGTTTTTGCCGGTGGTCGGTGATGCCGTTCCTGTGGGATTCGAAGGAACTTTTCTTTCTCTCTCGGACGTAGAAATCTCGTTGATTATGCGAACGCGCCGTCGACATTCCACCGACGATTCGAGCTCTCATAAATCCTCCCGAGCCGGCAAAGCGGACGCCCGAGCAGAGGCAACTCGCGCGGATACTCGCGGCAAACGGAAACGCGATATAACCGGGCGAGATGAGATTTGTGCTCGCATCTCGATTGCAAGACTCCTCGAACTCGCCCACCTTTTTAGTTTTTAGGTTTAGTTACCTTCCAAATGATAAAAGTTCGACACGCTCTTCTGTATCGTACACACACGAACGCGCAACGCGAATCTAGAACAGATAAGCTTTCAATCGAAGATTCTCAGACAAAAAATTGATTTTTACGTTTGTATCTTTAAAACGGAAATGCATTTTTCTTCGAAAATATTTGAACCCAAAATTTTCCTTTTTCTGTTTCAAATTAACCGTGGGATAAAATCAATTATTTATAACTTTTTTATTATTCATATTGTTTAGCAAAATTCGATACACTTTTTTGCTAATGTGCAAACAAATAAATGCACAAACGATTTTATCAATCTCTTTACTTAATTACTCTTCGAAATTCATTCCTGCAATAACCTGTTTCTGTTCATCAATCTGCTTCTTAATTACTTTTAAGTAATTTGAATAATTAATTATCTAAGTTAATCTAATAATTTAGTTCCTGTTTATCAATCGGTTTCTTAATCACTCTTCGAAATTAATTGCTGCAATAACCTGGATCTTCGTCTCCTTAGACTACTTTGAATTCTTATCAGCATCGTTTTTTAGTATTCTTATCGAATCTGCCTCATTGAGCAAGAAAAACGTTTCGACACTGATGATAATTAATAAATCAGATGAATAGACGATTTTTTGTGTTTCATCGATGGAAGGTTCAACCTCGTAATCAAATATGAGTATCCATGTAACCTTATCGAATCAAGACGTACCTATAACTTAATCAAAATCAAGCTCACACCATGACGTACTTAAATTTCTCAAAAAATGTTGGCCAGTTATTATAAAGTACACGGTTGCACATTTTGTCTTCCACTCTCTCGTGTTATTGCTCCTAATTAAACGCTCCACCTGAGTTTTCTGTCTTTTTCTATACCGGCCTTTCTTTCTGGCGTTGCATTTGTTCTCGTGCGTTCTGTCTCGTACGAGTCTCGGTTTGTCGGCTCGAGAGACGAGAGCACAGGAGCAGCTCTTTAATCACGGAGCGAGTTGAAGAGGTGGAGAATATGAGACAGGTCGAGCCTCGGGCATGTGCATTTTCGGTTGGCTCGATGAGTCGAAGATCTCTCTTTCTCATTAAGCATTTCATTTTTACATCTCCCCCGAATTATTCAGCAATTCCCTTGCTCGCTCTTTCCTCATTCTACTTCCTTTCTCCGAGTGTGGCACGCTCCGGACGAACATTGCAAATTAAGGTGGCAGGGCAAACTTTTGCCAGAAGCACGATGATCCGCCGTATACGTCAATTAGCGAAACGATGCAATTTTATGATTCATTTTATTATCTACCCTCCCCCACCCTTCTCTCCTGATTCGGCGAATTTGAACGAGATATCTCATTTTTAAATTGTTCGAGTTAAATTGCGAGCATCGCCAGGTTTTAGGTTTTTCTTTTCTACTTTCGCTCGTCTTTCACTTCATCACGTTTCTTTTTCTCGTGGCAGAAAAATCCCTTCGATTCTTCGTTTCTCCCTCTCTCTATTTCTCTCTCTGTCTCTCTCGTATCATTGAGAGCGCGTCCAAAGTTTCGCGAATGCGTCACGTCGCAAACGTGATCGGCACAAACGAGGAGGAGATGTTCCTGTCCAACAGAGTCCTACTCCGTGAGATGTGCACATGCACACGCGCGTTTTGTATCTCCGATCTTGGTCGATCCTCCTGCCTCCGCATTTTGCCCATCGTTTTCTCTCGTTTCGCGTATTCCTCTTCCTACTGCTCATTATCTTTCTTTCTTTCTCTCCCCCCTCTCGATCTCTACCCCCTCTCCACTCTTTCTCCCTCGCGAAAACGAATGAAAAAAAGGTAGGGTGGAACACAGGAGGAACACAGGAGAAACAAAACGTTTCGCGAGCCGCGAACTTCGACGAGGACGTCGCGCGATTTCTCGCGTGCCCGCGCCGCGGCGAGATCCCCGTCGATTAATTTCGCCGCTTCGGGGACCGCAATAAAAGCCAACTCTGAAGCACGTAGAGAGAGAGAAAGAAAAAAAGTGGAGAGAAAAAGAGAGTGAGAGAGCAAAAGCGACAGAAAACGTTCTCGGCTGAGAGATAAGACGATTCGTGCTGAGATTATGCCGTATAACAGCACAGAAGCGAGACCAGCGTATACGTATCGCTATACGAATATACGTAGAGCACTATCTTGCAACCAGTCCGCGACGATGCGAGAGCGCACTCGAATAAATTCTCAGCTCGTCGAGTTACCGTCAGTGTTAACAAGACGGTTTTAACGATAAATATGACGACGATTAATGAGCTCTACTTCTATTACGCTGTATCTTCATATATACATCTAGGGAATGACGTATGTCTTTACGCGTTGTTGTATGATATATATATATATATATAGGGTGTCCGACGGAAGAATGTCATCCGTGAAATGGGAGGTTGGGGGTGAAGTTCTGACGCGATTGATACAAGCATGTACGGTTCCCGGATCAACCCCTGAATTGTTATTAATTTTGAAAGGCAGACAATCAGGCACGCACGTTGAACGAGCTTAGACTCGAAATAATTATTATATTTAGACGTTTAGTGTCATATCGCTGGTCCATGTCGATGTATTTTTTTACCTTGAAGACTCATTTATCATTTAATTCGCCTTGAACTCTCCATTTTTAGTAAAAAATGTCAAAATAATATTCTAGAAACGCTTTTTTGCATTTTCCCAGTCTAATTTTGTACTTTCGGCAAAAACTCGGCAATATTCGTAATCAGCGGAAAATTTCCGATTAAATGGATCCTTTGAAGAGTTTAAAAACGGAAAAAAATATTTTTCGACTTTCCCGGCCACTTTTCCGGAATCTCAAAAATCACGAAATTTCAAAAGGTCGTAGG
>JAPYZJ010001945.1:0-24135 GCA_030522765.1 Ophioninae sp. B BG-2022a
TTTTTGAATCAAATATCGCATAAGAACACTTGCAATATCACTTTTTTCTCTCGGCAACGCAAAAACGAGTTCTAACCTGTCCGCTCTGCTTGGACGCACCAGCGGAGAGTGAAGTTCGTGCAAATGACGCCGTTGCCGGTCCGAACACGATTACTATTCACGCACACAAGCTTACTTCCCATTTTGTTCCGAACTTCATTTTGCCCCGGTGTCCCCTATGTTTCTATCAAATCCATATTTTAAATATATTTTTGTACACATTTACATAAATTTCGTAGGTCCATTATGACAAAGAAAATTTTGAATGTTAAAAGTAAGAAAAATTTGAGATGCAAATTCCAACGATGCAAATTTCAACATTACATATTTTTTTTACGAAATATGATGGCTTTGCTCTCATGGACTTGAAGTTCGCATCGTTGCGACGCAACGAAATTTATTTTCTCATTTTTTTATTTCCTTAAATCAATTATTTGGCGATATATTTTTTTTTTCTATTTAAATTCTCTGTTATCACAATAAAAATTGTTGAGGTATTTTGATTACGATTATATTGAAAAAGAAATAGAGAAATTAAAAAATAATGATTTTCGTTGCCTCGCAACGTTGCGAACTTCAACCTCATTTGCTCTCTCGCTTCACCCTGTGTCTTTTACTGTGCTATTTGCGAAATAAAAGGCAAGTTCTTTGATCGCAAAATGTCCGTCTATAGATATAAGTGGATGCACGTCGGGAGTGAGGGGGGGAGGGGGCGAAAGAGCTCAATGCAATCCAATTCTATGACACCGCTATCGCAAAGCTCGCTGGCCAGGCTCATAGGTGCTGTACCGGATACGCGTTAATGATGATGAATGCAGATACGAGGCTCGACATTTAGACAAGCGGCCGGATCGCGAGGGCACACGAAAGCGTTGTGAATGCGAATATACGCGAGCGGGGCTGTATGCATTCGCGAGAAAGTGAGGGAAAGCATTGGATAAAATGGAGCGTGCGGTAAAGGGTACTCTTGAAAAATTGCAATCTCGAAATACTGTCGGGGTCGCAACATTTGCTGCCGGAAAAGCGTCGGTGTGGATATCACGTTGGATCGTACACTGCTCGGTGCACTCGACGAAAAGAAACACGAATACGGATCAACGAAAAAAAAAAAAAAAATTGAGCACTCGTTATACGAAAAGTGGCACAACCCGAGATTTCCGCGTTTAATTCAATTCCTTGCAAATGTCGAATGGCAGTGACGTCATAACGTTGAAGTTTCCATCGTTGAAATCCAATGATTTGTTTTCGCTCATTTTTCTTTTTTTTTGTTTCAATTGTTTTTTCCAAACTTGTCGAAAATTTACTCCGCAAATCTCTTGTAAAAAAACTGCTATTAAAGAAAATTAATTTTTCCTTGCGTTCAAATAATGCAAAGTTCAGTCACGTGATAAGATAAATTTCATCTTTTTAGGAAATCGAGCGTTGCAGATTTATTTTCTATCGCAATATATAATCTTGAAATTAATAAATATGAATTTAAATAAAATTAATTAAACTGAACAAAAATTTGAGAGAAATAATTGCACGGTTCAAATGCAAACGTTTGCCAAACGAAAGATGAAAAAAAAAAATTGGTTTTTTGGAGCAACGATCCCACGGTACAAACTTCAACGTCATCGTCATCGAAATGGAAAAAAACCAGAAATGTACTACGAAAAATAAAAAATATGAACAACATCATAAATTGTTTTCACTTATCTACGTAAAATACAAACGTCGTTAAGACTTATGAATTCAGCAATAATAAATAATCCGTCGCAACCGTCACTGTTGGAGATTCGATAAAAAGTCGATTGCTCGATATTTAACTGTCGTTGTATTTTCCAGTGTAGTTTTCAGGAAAACCTTTTCACACTATTGCAACACCAAAACAACTTTAAGAAAACGCTCTTTATAAATACAGGTGAGACCCTTAACCCAGAAAAGTAGGGAGAGAGGAAGAGTGGGGAAGAGGAGGATAAAAAGAAAAAGGAAAAGTGGAAAGCTTGACGAGGAAGGGTCGTAGACTGAAAGGTGCTTTTAACGTCGTTTCGAGTTCACCTGGGGCTCACTTCGAACCGTGAATCGACCGACAATGGAGTCTGCAATTAACGTTCGTGTCGGCAAGGAGAAAGAGGGGCCGAAAGAGAGAGAGAGAAAGAGAGAAAAGAGGGATAAAGACACTTGCACATATACCATTAAATCACCTACTTTCCTCGTAATAATTATTAATGATCGCGAAAGCCACAGAACACAACTGTAATTAGGAAAGCTGGTGAGAGGGGACGCCCTCGAGAATTTCTTCACCGTGTTCTTTCGGTGCTTTTCCCGCGATATTAACCCCCAGGACGTTACGACAACGCAAATTCACACGAGAGATAAAAGGGTCTCCGATACTCTTAACAATTTTAAGAATAATAGACTCGAGTAGTTGTGGAGCTACCTGTGGCTCAGTAAATAAATTTACCACTGAAGGAAGAAAAGGAGAGAAAGAGAAAAAGAGAGGAACAAAGAGGGAAAATCAATAAATAAAAAACTCGTAACAGAACATGGAAAACCTGCGGCAACCTCATTAATTTCATCCGTTATGAAGTGACGTGTTGGGTAATTGGGCTTTCTGCTTTTTTACAATGGAATATCAAAAAAAAATCATTTTGCTGTTCAATATGACTCCACTGTTGGGATTGAAGGTGAAATTACTGGCACAAAATACTTTTCTTCAGTTTATTAATTTCTTTGTGTTAAATTGTATATCAAGTTGTATATGATTATATACCAATCAAAATCTCTAGAACGTTTGTATGGTTTTTAATAATCCATTTAGAACCGAAACTGGGTAGCTAATTTTTCAGCTTTTTTTCGAGACGGCACAGCAGCTTCTTTTTTGAGTAGGTGGTATCTACTCGTAGGAAAAGATTCAAATCGTTAGACCACCGATGGAACAAGTTTTCTGAGGTTAAAGAAGAATATGTAAAAAAATGAAAATATATTTGAATCAGGTTTTAAGTTTTTAATGGATCGAATCGAGAACTGTTCAAACAGAACTTTTTCCCATACTTGAAACGATTTTACACGGAAAATATTTTGGATACTTGCTTATGAAAAAAAATGGTTCGAGAACGAAAACCACGATGTTTCGGACATAGATTAATCCGTTAGGGAGTGAGTTTTTGAAATTCAAATTTTGTGTTTTTATCTATATATTTGGATTGAATGATGACCAGTTAATATAATGATGACAAAAAAAATCGAAATCTCCCAATTTTGAGTTTTAGACTGTTGCCATATGGCAACGCTAGGTTTGTAGTTTTTGATGTATGATCCGTAAATTAAATTGACTACTCACGTTACCATATGGCAACGCTAGTCTTTAATGAGTTGAACTTTCGGTGGCTACTTCGTGTGATAAAGCTCACTCCCCCTGCCGCCTCTCATTAGACTATAATTGCACGAAACCCAAACGTACAGACCGCTCATTTTTGCGCCGGCTCGCGACAAAACTTCACCTAACATCGCGACCAAACTCGCGTGTTTGCCCACGACAGAAAAAGAGAGAAAGAGAAGGCAGCAAGTGAAGAGAGCCAAGGGTTAAAAAGGGAGATTACGTCAAGCTTTTCATTATGCGTTTTCGTCAACGATGAAAAATGTAATTTTCAGCAACTGGAGAGTCGACGGGCCACGCGACGTTAATTCTCCCAACTGGCATGGCCAGGGGATCTTGCGTCGACTATTAATTGCTTTCCTCTGTATAAAGAGACGACGCCGCAAGGGCTTTCGTCCCTTGATGACCACCTAACCCAAAAATTTTCGTCCAAACGACACAGAGCCAAGAATTCTTTCGTGGTTAACCTCGTCGTCCCAAGTCCGAAAGAATCCTCCTCATCGTTGCAAAAATGAAACGCAAATCTAAGAAATTTTTTAATATGTCCTCGCTGTTTGTATCTTTCGAGAGAAACCGCAAACGTCGTTCTTTGTTTTTATCAAAAGAATTCCCATATTTTTATAAATTTAGCCGAAACTCAACAATATATGATTATTTTTAATACAAATAAAAAAATAAAAAAGATTAATAATATTCCGAGTAATAAGTAATAATAAACAAAATGAAAAAATAATTCTGTATAATATGAAAAAAAAGAACTAAAAATAAAGAAAAATTTTGCATCCCAACGATGCAAATGTCAAGCCCATTTATTTAAATTACATTTCGTGCAGTCTCCGGACGGAAGAACCGTCTTCTTTTCTTTCTCTCGTTACTGTCCTTATTACTCTCGTCCGTTAATTCGCCAGCAATATCCCGAGGACACGAAACGGTCGCGTGTGTTCTCGTGGAATTCGCCCGTTCTTACGAACAACAAAGGGCACATACGAGACCGTAAAACGTCGTCCATGTGTGGGTTTATATCTGTTGGTACGTTGGGCGCTATTCAAGTCCGAGCATTCGCGTGGACAGGGGCAACCTCGGACCGATTCTATACTCCGTAGTAGTAGTCGCCAGCGCGATACCTTTTCTTTATTTCTTTATTTCATTTTTTCATTTTTATCGTTACCAGGAAGTCTTAGTCACCGCGTCGTGGACGTACTCGTCGTCGAGCGTCGCCTGACGGGAAAGAGAGAAACGAGACGACGATCGGCCGGTCTCACGAGGATGTGTCTTGAAAGCGAGTTAGAGTACGCGCTTCGAACGTCAAGTAGAGACCTGTATCGTACACCCGTCACGTACAGGTGTACACGCGCGCGCACTCGTACACAAACAGCGACATCTACGGCAAGTATGTTTCACACTGTACACAGGGCATTTCAGACCAAATCCAGCTTACAGGTCAAGTTCTATGGAACGCTCTCACACTTTCGTATTTTCGTCACGTTTTTTTTTTTGTTTTTTTTTTTTCGTATCACTGTTCCAGAGCGGTTGATAGTTCCGTCTACGTCAAAAAAAAGCTGGACACCCCGAAACCCGCAAAGTTCAAACCAGGATTTTGGTTCTTTTATGGATTTCTCGCGACCCACGATCGAACGAGAATCGACAATGCCATCTTACCGAAGCACAGCGTTCTACGGTGTTGACACTTTTTCCACGTCACCGAGCTCGAAAATAAATAATACGGATAGGAGGCGCTCGCAAGGCACGACTTATTTCTCGCTTTGGTTGCTTTTCGTCGTACTCGCAAGGCATCATAGATATTCCCGTAAACGCATTAAATATTTTAAGAATCCGAAATAAAATAATATATCGTAGTGTGCGTCACATCTTAAATTCTCTTTACGGGTCCGGAAAAATGTAGTTTTCTTCGGGATTGCGATTAGATCGATCAAGAATAGAATTACATACTTTTCCCGTGGAAAAATATTTGAAAATCAATGTTTCGTTTATATTTATGATTTTTTTTCGTATTTGTTACGTTTATGTTTGTTTTTATTCTATTTGCACATTTTTCTTGTATAATTATAAGAATAATTATATAATTTAAGAAAACTCGATTTCGAATAAAATATAAACGAAAAATCGAAATAAAATGTAAAATGTTCAGGTACGTGTTATTTCCGCACACTCAGGACACTCATCTGTATATTTAAAAAAAAAAACAGCAAATTGGAGAAATTCGCGACTAGCTAACCGTGAAATTGGACGCTTTCGATGCCCTCGTTTCGGTGCTTAATCGAAATACGCGGGTGAATAGTTGTATACGCGCCCTTAAGCTCGTTACGAAACGATTAATTAGTGGCAAAGGTATCACGAGAACGTCTCTCCTTCGCCTGTGAACGCGCGATACGATCAAACGGCTACGGCGTTGTCATGTAAATTTGCCGAGGTCGTAAACCACCGACAACAGATGGAAGGGCCCGAGTGGGGGCTGCGAATCGTTCTACAGAGGGGGTGGTAATGTGAGAATGTAGACACAGGTTTCTACACACGCGTATCCGGACTGCCGGATTTTCCCTTAAATAGATATTTTCTAAATATGATATATGGATACACGAAATAAGTCGATTGCTCAAAAGAATAAAAGTTATCGTAAATAAATTTGTATAGTTTAAAAAAATATGCTGTATTGTGGAAAATCGTGTATCGCAAATTCGTTGCAAATCGTACGAAAATATACAGAAATATTTTCAAGGTTTTTTATAATTCATATTTTCTAAATGAATTTTTGGCAATAAAAAATGATTGCATTTTGCACGTTGGTTTTTGTAAATGAAAATATATAGGTATATAGGAGTCCTTCCACCAAATTGCGGATTATTCGAACCTTTTTCGATCTTTCTCCTGTCTCGGTTCGCGCGCATGCGTGTTTACGTCCCCACATCCTTTTTTTACTAACGCCAACGACGAGATTCGTCGCGCGATTTCGGGGAATCAACGGGAGCGACGACCACTGTCCAAGGCAACGGTACACAAAAACTTGAAACGAAAAATTCACTTTCCACGAAAAAAAAAGTTCGCCGCGAAGGACATTCGACGCAAGGAAAAAATCGACCGATTTTGTAATACCGGTCCGCGTACTTTCGAAGCTAATCGCAGACTGCGAATATATCGGAACGAGATTTGCGTGTTTACCAACTGGACACGTGACTTTGGAACGCATAGTCTCGCGCATCTACGAGAGAGACCGCGGATTGGTGCGGCGGTGGGTATCGGCGAGTAGCGCGACCAATCACGCGTTACCGCTTCTTTAGCATCAACCGCCACACCAATTCACCGAACACCTTCGAGACCCGTAAACCCCAAGAGAAAAGTCATGGAAATTCGTTTCACGAGCAACGGACATTCGTCAAGACGGAATATATCCGTAAAGAGAATAAATGTAGAAACTTGTGCGCGATAAAGACATCGAGAAGGTTTGCGTCCCCAACTCTTTTTTTTCACTAATGCCAGCGACGGCGAGATTCGTCGCGCGACCGCCGAGAAGTCAACCTCAGGTTACAAGTAAAAAAATATTCATCCCGAAAGTGTGTTCGACAGTAAAGACCGACTGATTTCGAATGTCCGGTATAATTTCCGAAAACTGTAAAGCTTCGTTTCGTTTTTCAAACGTTTTTATTCGTCGAAGATTTGGAAAAACAAAAACAGATATCACTCATTGAGTTACGCGATAAATCAATATTATTTTTTCCTTTGTGTCCTCAACGGGCACAATTTCCCTGTTTATTCTATTTTCGAATACGTTCTACCTTGACGTGGAATATACCCGTCAATTGTTTGTTCAACGTATTTCCATAAGTTTTCACGAGCCACGAAAGATTTTGGTGATTGGTGCGGCGGTTGTAAAAAAGTGGCGACGCGCGATTGGTCGCGGTGCCTACCGCCGCGCCAATCGTTCTCCTCGTCGCGAAGCGAAACCATGTATCCGAAAGTCACGTGTCCGGATAGTCAAAACATAACCGTCGTTCCGGGTTATTCGCAGTCTGTGATTCACCTCGAAAATACACGCGTCGATATTCGTGATCGGCCGATATTTTTTCTTCGACACTCTCTCGGGATAAATGTTATACTCTGAAAATTACTACTGTAATTGTAATCGCGTGAAAAGTGAATTATGTGTTCCTAGTGTTTTTTGTTTTATCGTTGGCTTCTACAGTGGTCGATGCTCTCTTCGATGTATCGTGACCGCGCGACGATTCTCGGCTTCGTTTTGGCGTTCGTGAAAAAAAAAGGTGGTGACGCGAATGCGCATGCGCGGGGAACGAGACGGACAGAAGAACGAGCGAGGTACGAAACTTGCGTAGTATCGCAGAGCTCCTGTACATCTATATATATATAAATATATTGTTTATATACAAAATATATGCCATATTTATTAGTATATAAATATATTATAAATGAAGATATTTTCAAACATTTGGATGTTTAATGGAAAGTGCAATTTTTTTATGATACACACCCACGAGGGCTGTTGCGTAATATTTGGTTGGCAGTAGGTGGACTCGCCGACAGGTGGCTCAGAGACTCGTTTCGACACGGCGTTTTCCTTGCGCTATTCGCACTTCATTTACACTAGTGCAGCAAAGTTTTTCGTGATTTTTCTTAGGTTTAACGCCATTTTGATTCTTTTATAAACGAAGTGAGTTTTTTCGTGAGTTTCTTTCGCTGTGTTTCAACGTTCGTATCATGAAGGAAAGTTGATCGAGTGAGTATAGTTTGCGAAAATGGGAGAAAGAATGGCTCGAGAGAGGGGATGGATGGAAGAAACGAAAAAGGTCGTTTTGATGTCGGAAGTTAAACGCGACGTGGTAGGGGGCTTGTGTATGTTTACTAAGCGTTCTCTATGCGCGGCAATGACGAGAAGAGACGGCATGAAAGGGAGATGGCGTTTCAGATTTCGACTGCCCTATCACACCCTCGTGGTTCGGGTATGGAGATGTTCGATCTTCGAATGACATTACCATCGGTCGATATCTTTCTCTCTCTCTCTCTCTCTCTCTCTCCGTCTTACTTCTCCTACCCTCCGCTTCTGGATTGCGAACGCGGTAACGCAGCGAGTAACAGGACGATGGATGAGGAGCTTGGCGCGCGCATCTTGTCGTCTCAACAATCACCAATCGTGAATTATCGGCAATTTATCAAGCCCCTTTACCACCGGAATATCTCACGTCGTTATCTTCACCCTCGGTCCGCGTCGTCGTCATTGACGAGAAATCCCTTTGGCATAACCAAGGCCCATTCCCGAGAAGGAAATTATCACAGTGGCCATTGATATTCTGCTCGTGATCGAGAATCTCTTGTGCTCGGAAATGTCGGATATGAAATTGAAATAACTCGATTCGTTCTTTTTTTTTTTATCAACGAGTACATCACTTTGTGTAATTCTCCGCGATTTGAATAAACGTATTTAAAAAAAGTCCGATTCTTCAATAACGACAAATTTTTTTTTCACATTGAGCTTTTGGATTTCTAGGGATTATTAATTATTTCGTTCTTTTTAAAAATGAAAAATCCCGATGTGCAAAAAATATCAATGATAAATGAAAAGCTTTTTTTAGGTATCAATAATGCAAGGAAAAAGAATTGATTTTTACTTGGGCTATTATTTTTTTTACTTGAGCCTAATAATCGAGGCAATCATTTTATTCAGGTTTTCATGGAATCTCTGATAGAATATTTATTGCAATCATCGGGACAGACGTTAAGTATAATCGGAAATAAATAATTACGAAAAACTTTTCGGAAGAGCCTCGCCATGTTGGTGACCATCGTACGTTCAGATATCTTTCGGATCTCACCTGAAACGAAAAAAGACGCAAAGTTTGATTAGATAAATTTGAAAATGAATATGCACCTGCTGATAAAAATGGAAAACAAATATTATCGCACATTTGAATTTTGTTCGACGGAATGAGTAGAGATTTGCATAAATTAATAAAGACACTGTTACGTATTAATAAATAAAGACCCTGCTACATATTAATAAATAAAGACACTGTTACATATTATTGTGCGCAACAAAGAATTTTATAGATAAAAAACGAAATTATATTGAAAAATCATCATGAATTCCAACGATGCAAATATCAAAGCCATATGTTGACAGCCAGAAGAGCAAAGCTCGGAGATAGAATCTCGACCATTATACCCCATACTGGTACAGAGAGACTTAGAGAGACGTTTATATGTGTTGTTAGTGTACTCAAAGTGGCGTCTAACACTGGTATGTCGAGGAGCCTGTCCCAGAAGACTCGATACTCGCGCATACCCTCATATACGTTTATATATATATACATATATAAATATATAAACATATACGGTGGGCAGAATCAAGCCCGTGTCTCGTTGAGCTCGTGCCCCCTGTGCCTCATTGCACTTCACGGTCCGTTTAACCGAAAACGTTGGCCCAAAGTGGAATTCGATTCGTGCCACGTTTCCGGTGAGCTTAGAGTACCGCGGAAAGATCGCGTGCCCGAGAGAGCCAGAGAGATTGAGATCCACGTTGAGTTTCGTGTCCAAACGCCCATCTCCTACGCGATTTTCTTTTCGAAGTACGTACAACCGACGTGTGGAACGCTCGATCGAAAGAGCTTCGAATTACGAATCAACCGGCTGCGAATCACGTGAAATAAAAATGGCACAACACAATTGACGCACGGGAATTTTGGGGTAAGAGGAATACGTGGGGTAAGATGGAAAACGTTTAGCAAACTCGTGCAGAAATTTTGATAGGGATCCAATTGGATTCTTATATTCCTTCTAAATCCCTGATTGGGACCTAATGGGACATCGCATTGGGTCCCCATACGGAAACGTCACACTCGTACGGATTCCTATCGGGAATTCCTGGATTCCTGGATTGGATTCCTATGTACAAATCCTACACTGAGAAAAAACATTCAGTTTGCAGTATTCTTGATGTTTCATTTTTCTACAATTATTTACAAGTATTTAATGCTTTCAGTGATCCTGAAACAATTATCTGTAAAAAAAATGTTAAATGACCGAGGTTGGGAAATAGCGGAGAATTCATGAGGATTCGAATGAGGACTCCATAATTTCGGTGTCTCTATCATATCCCTTGTATTGATTTGAAATGGGCTGCTGGCGAAGGTGTAGGTTGTTATTATTAAAATTATTATTTATATTTTTATTTGTATTGTATACATTTATTATATTATTTTATTATAAAAGTATTATTTAAATTGTATTATTTAGTTTCCTCATGTATTATTATTTTATTCGACTTGGTTTTTTTAGTTGCTTAGTTCTTAGTCATTATTAATTGCAATGTGTATCATTATTATTCTTTATGTTCTTATTTGTTGTTATTATTGTATATTGCACCGTATTGCCCGAAAGTTTTACTGGAGCATATTAAAATCTATCATCATCATCATCCCTATAGGGATACGTTAGGATTTGGGGTCTCCCCGACAAATTTCTGCGCCGGTAGGTACGTGCGGGCAGAGCGTTTCGATTTCGTCGTTGTATCCAATAGGTCGTCTCGAGTGGCATCGAAATGTGAGTTTCGACTGTGGGATTGATGTTTGCATCGTTATAAGGCAATGTATAATTCCGGAGTCGGCTACGGTCCGGCCAAGTGTGGGTAGGCTTCCAAGGTTATAAAAAAAAACCCCAAACGCCCTGGTTTACGTTTCGATCCTCGGTTTGGATCCTCTTCATAAATTTATTTCAGATCTACAAAATTAGATCTGAATTAGATTAGAAAGTTATACGGCAATAATCTTGTTCTTCGCTTTTTTTCTATATCTTCACTCTTTTTCAAAACCATGTGTTAATGGTTTATCGCTAATTACCAGAAAAAAAGCTTAAAAAAAAAAGTTTTTCGTAGCTCGAACCAACCAGAAAAAATTAAGAGAACAGTAAAGCGAAAAAAAAAACGTTATCGTTTCGTTCCAACGATGCAAGCTTCAACATAATTTTTTAACTGTAAATCGTCTTATTCGAATATATCCTCAGTGTTGTTCTTTTTGAAGCTTGGGTTTCCCTACCTACGATGCGTGTACTTGAATATTCCGTAGCAGTTCCGCAATACGGTTTCGTTTAATTTGTTTATCCGAGTACACATCGGGAGTCTGTAGGATTAATATTTAATGGGCGGTAAAGTTGCACCGTGCAGTAGATAGTTTAGTGGCGGAGTGTATAAATCAGAGACGATATAAGCCGAGAGAGTGTACAACTGGAACTCACTTCGCTACTTATTACGTGTAATACGGAGCTCTCTCTCTCTCTCTCTCTTTCTCTCTCGCTGCACAAGATCGCGATTAAGGTGGTTATGTGTATGCCTACGCGGGACAGTGTTGGCGTGCCGAATCGATTTCGTAAATGCTCCCACCTTATCCTTCCACGTCTGCTCTCGTTCTCGTTGCAAGAATGCACTTTACATATATAAATATATATATAGATTTATATAAGTCCATATATTCGTGCCCATGTGTGTGCGCGCGTATGGCGATCGATAAAGTGAGAGAAAGAGAGAGAGAGAGTGAGTACTGCAACGAGAAAGGAAAGTTTCGTGAACGAAACGAGCTGCCGATATACACGTGCTCATTTGCAGACTTGCATACGATCTATGTACACACAAACCCAAACAAGCCCAACCCCTCCCACAATGTCGTACAACGTGATTAGCTCGATGCTGTAAGATCAACATTTTCGGCGGTGAACCAGTTTGAATGATAGGTACACGACTCCGAAGCAGGAAGCTATCCAGTTTTATGGAATTGATATATTAGAATAGCTGCGATAAAAATGTTGGAATAGTAAGAACAATACAATAGCAACGTATAATCCTCGCAATGGTATTTTGAATGAAATAAAATTGCATGGAATAAAAACGAATTGTTTTTCAAAGTTTCAAATTTATTTTGACATAGCCAAGGTCTAAAATGCGATTTTTTATAATGAAGAATGAATGGGAATGAAAATATGAGAGAGAATATTTTCGGTATGTAAAACGATACAAGTGAGAATTCTTTTTTGCAATTGTATTCTGTTATCTCCATTGTCGTACAATTAGATTTTATAGTTTTGCATTTTTCATTGTTGAAACGCAACTGAAATTCTTCTTTATTGTTTGTCCTCTCCTTTTCATTATTTCATGAATTATTTTGTGCAGACTTTAATTCTAAGTCAACAAACGATCGAATTAAAAAAATCAAGCTAAATGAATAAAAAACATAATATAAATATAAAAACAATATCCTTGAATAAACATCTCAAAAAATGTTCGACGATTTTTGCAAATAAATTTAACCAATGACAGTTATAGACAATTTGAAAAAAAAGCAGTTTATTGAACAGTGCAAACTTTCATCGTCTTTAAGTTATAAGTGGACAGCTAATGCAACAGTACAGACGGATCTGCGGAAACTTCATGATAAACAATCATTTGAACGAGCACTGGCAATGCGTTTTTCGCATTGATGGTCATCGCCCCCTTTCCTCGGAGCCAGTCGGCCTCACTCCTAAAAGCTACACGATTATTATTACAATTATGGAATACAGATGGGAAAGAAGGGGAATTGCTCATCGCTGGCGAGGTGCTTGAACTCTTTGCTTCCGTTACGCAAGAGTCTTGCACTCTCTCTCAATCCCGTTTTCTCACTCTCGCGATAGCGGTGCGTCGCGATGTCCCTCTCTCTCTCTCTCTCTCTCTCCAAAGAACGGCGTGACAAGACAAGAAGAAAGATTGGCGTTGGAAACAGATTGTGTTGAATAGCTGGATATGTGTATGCTATAATTATTGCTATTATTGTCAATATTATTGTTCCTATTATTATCATCGTCGATATCATAATTATCATGTTCAATATTATTTTTATCACTATCATTATCATCATCATCAACATGGTAATAATAGCAATAATAATAATTCCAAGAATCGTCATCATTATTATAATATATCATAAACATTATCGTAATTATCATTATTTTATTTATCGTATGATAATAATTATCGTTATCATATTTATTATATAATAATAATTAATACAATTGTTATCATAATGATAATAATAATTATTATTCAATTCGAAATCATCAGAATCCTTCGTACTACTATATATGCACTTAAGTCAAAACTAATAACTCTACTCGATGAAATGACGCACACGCCGGGTCGTCGCGTTATCCTCGCTCGCATCCAGATCTCGTTTTTTTTTTGCAGCATCACGTATAGTCACATCGACTATTGGCCGAACGCGAGCACAAGCGTAATACGTCCGAGAGATGTGTCGCGTAGACGTCAATTTTCATCATTTCACTAGCGGCGTTACGCATCGACGTATACGTACATCACACTCGCACTGATATCGGTACGAGTTTCATCCAAGGGGATTCGTGTTGAAATTCTTTGATGCATTTGATTAACAATGAGACGAGGACTTTGACGATACGCGTGACGGGGTGAACTTTCACCCGATATAACGACGGATCAGTCCCACGACCTCGTAAACGAATTCATGGAATATGAACGTATACCGAGTGAATTAAATGGATTCCGGACTGTTTCATATTCGTAGGGATTGTTTAACATTATCCACGTACTGAAATCTACGGTTGTTTCAAAATGTACAGTTTGTTCGGCGTAATCGCTCTTCCAAATGGAAACTCCGAAATAATTGCAACGTCAATAGCACTTTCCGAGATTAGGTTGCAGGGAATAAAAAATGATTATTTTCATTACATCAAACGTTGAAAATGTTCCTCATTTGATTTTATTTTCTTTGCTCCTCCAACTTCTATTGCATGATGCTGCAGCCTTTTAAGACTTCTCATTTTCGAGTATCCAATTCCTAGCGGACCACCGTATATTAGATGAATAACGACCGACTGGAAGGCCAACAAGCACAGTTTTGCGAATCGAAACTCGTCCACAAATTTGTTCCTCATTGTTTCGCATGACCCTCATTGCGATGCTATTTATATAAATATGATCGTTATTTCTATATACACGTGTGTTCTCGTGTGTAAAGAGAGGAAGATTAAAAAATGCACTTACACAGTGCGTGATTCCGTAATTAAATTTGCGATTGCAAACGATGGTTGAACGACCTACCGTCTCACTTTATACGGTTCGTTATTATCGATATGCAATTATTGCACGTTACCAAGAAATCATCGGAATTGCATTGTGCATTAATTACACGATGTATTTACGTAGCGTAAATAATGGAAACAACAGGTGACCTTGCCAGAGTAGGAGTGGAATAAACTCCAATTGATATGATCAATTGATTCGAATTGCGATCAGCGAGAAAGTCAATAATTCCCGATTTTTGTTGTTCTTGAAGATTCCAGAGAACAAATATATTATTGAAAAACAATAAGATCAGAAAACCATATATATGAATTTTCAGAGTTGTCAATTGGCACTGATTTTTTGACGATAAAATGCGATCGATGATATCTTTTTTTTGACGATAAGATCTGATCGATAAGAGATTTTTTTATCGACGAGTTTATTATTTTGGCTTTGATAAAAAACAATTCTAACAATTATTCATCTCTACGCCTGTTTTTCGCACCCAGTTTCTCCTTTTAATACAGTTGTCCTCAAATTAATGAATTAATTGATGAAAAAAAGCAGATGGGATAGGAAAATTGCACTATTCGATCTGCATCATCAAGGATGTGCATCGTAGTGCAACACTGAAGTTGGCACACCCTCCTCCACAAGGACGAGGAATAATGACACTGACGACGCAACAATTGCATTTCTCTCCCTTTCTCCTCCTTCCCTCCCCCCTCCCAACTCTCTTTCCCTTTCTCTCCCAGCTACTATAAGTTTACACATGGACCATTAAAATTCAGAGAACGAAGCTCTTCCGTTCGGACGCACGCCGTTAAATAAATCAATGAAGGCGGCTCCGACCCGTTGTAGCGTAGAGCGTGCGCGTTTCCGTGCTCCGGCGAGCGTAACACGGCCCATAATATTGTAATACGTATGTACGTATATAAATATCTCGGCAGGTTTGATCTTTTATTTTTTACAAGTTTTTATTTAACTTGACTCTTCATGAGATGCAAAACGGAAAATCGATGTTTCATCCACTTCGAAATTCCTTGAGGCTCGGGAATATTGCAAACATGCATTTAAGAGGTGACAATTCATCATTCAACTTGAAAAATATCCCGACAATTTTCGGCTATTCGTGTAATTAAATCAATTACAAACTAAAAAGTAGAAAATAATTTCTATGTGAAAAAAATAGTTAAAAAAAACAAGCTTTCATTTAACGTATTGGAAAATGAAAAATAATTTTAAATATCGAGTCACTCATATGTGACGATAAATACAAGCATGAGCTGCTCACAATATAAACATATAATCTTTAATTTAGACAAATCTGTTACTATACCAACTGTATTTAATTAACTGTTAAGCAAATTTAGATTTTTTCGATAAAAATCACGATAAACGTGTGATAATAATTTCTCTAATTATTATTATGTCAAATAAAATACATTTAATGAATCAAGGAAATAATCAATTTTAGTATTTAAAAAGTTGGGTGTCCACGCTTTTATGTATACTCATATTTAAGTGGCTCAGTAAAATAAATATTTTCGATAATTATTGTTTTGTTTCCGAATGTCCTTTGTGAAGGAACGAAAAGAGGGGTAGTTTGAACGAACTTACTTTTCTCACCATGCCATTTGGTGGCGAGTAAATTTACCAAATCCGTTGCAATTGCGTAAAAACAATGCACAAAGTTCTTTTGGAAGAGGCTTTTTGTTCCAATTGACCGTAAATACGTTCACGTGCGGTGTTATTGACAGCTATACGCAAATGCACATTTTTAATATAATTTTCCGTTGGTCGACACTCGGGTCGAATGCTGGAGCACGGATACG
Source organism: Ophioninae sp. B BG-2022a (assembly GCA_030522765.1). Lineage (NCBI taxonomy): Eukaryota > Metazoa > Arthropoda > Insecta > Hymenoptera > Ichneumonidae > Ophioninae sp. B BG-2022a. The sequence goes on from JAPYZJ010001945.1 coordinate 16,325, forward strand.
TCGGAAATATCGAGAAACTCGGGACGCCAGAGGGAAAAGAGCTTTTCTGCTCGAGGAAACGCAAACTCGTGATTGACGGCCAATCGATTATACGAGAAAAACGATTTGTTTGAATCGAGTGAATACGGCATGTATAAGTTCCTGGCATATTTTATTTTTGTACTCACAATGGGCACACAAAGAAGTCGGGTATATTTGAAAACGTACACCTGTCCGTTCGCGTTAAACTTTCCATTGGGTGTAAACTCTGGAGGGATCGTTTATTAAAGTCAAATAAATATTCGAGTAAAGTATCAACACGACTACTGTATTATATGTTAGAGTTGTTTTAACGTTTAACGATCCAGTACGAGCTGTTACGTCTCGTAAGCAGGTGCGTTGCTATTGTTTATAATAATCTCCCTAATTTTTCCTGTTTTGTCAATTTTTTTCAATTTTTATCAATTTCCATTTTGTTCACTGTTTTTCGTCAATTTTGTACACTTCTTTTTTCTGTATACGAATTATTTCATTGTATCCGTGTTTTTTTCTTATTTTCTCGAAGATGTCATTTTACACGAGATATGAGGAGGTTCTCTTTGGATACGAGGGGATAGACTTTTCTTTATTGTCTTTTACATATTTTCTCTTTTTTAACAATTTATACTCTCCTATCTTTCTCACATCCCATTGTTCTCTCCTCTCGTTTTCTCCCTTCCTGACCCAGATAGCTTTTCAACGTAACTCTGTCAATATTTACTTTATGTTCACTCAACAACTATTGGTTCACTTCCCCGCACGATAAAATAATAAAAATCGAACTGTAATTGGTTGTAATTGATTTGCACCAAGTAAACCTACAATATCAATGAAAATCCAGTAAAGCTATATTTAATCGAGGTTCAAGCGAATATTTCATTAAATTCAAATGCTCATTTCTCTCGGTGCATTTGGCGTCCAGAACTACCTATCAAGGTTTCAAAACTGGTTAATTCAAAGTTCCATTATGCTCTTAACACCGCCAGCACACCAAGGCATTCGTTTACCCAACAAGGCGATGAACAGAGCTCGTATTCTGTGAAATTGCTTTTCGAAGGCCCTCAACATAAATAATTTTTATTCAAAATCTATCCAGATAAGACTGCAACGGGATGACTTCGAGGTTTAAAACGATAAAGAGATGTCCGTTATGCACAATTCAGTACAATAGGTGTTTCTCGAATGCTCTTAATAATTATGAATCACTTTAATAAAGAAAATAAATTAGGACGAGGAGACATCTATTTAGGACCATACATTCATTTGCAAGATAGAGAAGAAAAGGCCTGGGAAGAAACAGAGAGACACGGAGAGGGAGAAAGGTGGAAAACATTATAGCCGCAGAGCCGAAACGGACTCCAACCGTCTGCAATTACAAGGGTTTCATACGTAGCCGGACACCCCTCGTATATGTATACAAAAGCGTGGGAGGTTATAAAAGCGCTGTGGGAACGGACAACCCTCCCGCGTGTGTTTGCATTGCGCCAACTGGACCCATTTTTGCGGTACACCGTATTCCCGGAGTGGTGAACAGGGCACACAAAAACCGGTTAACGTATACATGCCATATGCGTTGGGAAAGCTCGCGGGTTCCTTTGTTTCTTCATTTATAACGGTCATAGAATGCCGGACCACCAGGGTGCAACGGCGGCGGCGCAAAGTACATATACGCCGGGGATTGCAAGTCCGAACGGAGACCCGGAGGATACACGAGTTCTGAGTTCTTTTACGTTTACCCTGAAGCATATTACGCGCCTATTTTACTCGGCGTTTCGCTACTCTCGCGAGCTCGAGACCTTTTTATACCTTATTACGAGCCACTTTCATTCGTACTTTGGACCCTTGCCGAAAGCTCTGTGTGCACAGCCCGCTGCACGTTTGGTGCTCACCAACGGCGAAATATCCGGCAATTAGGCTCATTGGATGAAGACACGGTTGAAACTCATTCGCCTTCTAGCAATGGTTATTCGTGAAATTGGTATGACTAAGGGCAGTCGCAACTGAGAAGTACGACTAATATTCGGAATCTTGATCGAGGATGATCGAGATAACTAATTTGGTGATTTTAGGAATAGGGATAGTCAGTTTGGTCAGTAGTTTTCATAGTACCTTTTACAAAGTGTCGGTTACAATATACGAAGGGTAGGCTGATGTTTTTTATCATCTGTTGTCCATTTCCGTTCATCGATTTCGTACTCGATTTCAGGATTATGAGGAACACGATAGGGAAACTAGGGCTTTGATGGAACGAAGTTTTTAGGCATATAAATTAATTATTGTGATCTTCTAAATTGTGAGTACGAATACAAAGTACGAACAAAGTTTTCTTTTGACATCAGCATTAATTTTACGGAATATTCGTGGCATATCGTTTTTCAATCGTTTAGTCGCATTCATTATTATTTATCGGTAGAAAAATAATATGTCTGCTGAAAAAATGTAGGCCAATATTGTTTTTTTTTTAAGACAATCACGATAAACATTTTGAACAAAGTTAGCCAATTCGTAAAGGATTTCAAAAACGTTTATAGATTCTCCGAATCTATGTCTATTGCCGAAATCTAAAGATGACAACCATCTTACCAAATTCTAAAAAACCTTGAACATCAGCCATCAAAAAATTGTCTCCATAAAACATTTGACCCTCAATCCTAATTTTTCACGATTTACTGTACGAAGCACTTTTCATCAGACGGTATATAACGAAGTGACAAGCCTGTATCGACATTTGATAACTTCTAGTTAAAACAGGTGTGTGTACACCTGCTTATAATTAAAATTTTATGTGAGAGCATATTAATGTTCGACAACTTATCCAACGATGTAAGCTACCACCGTCCATATTACGAACTGGGCGACTGAGCTTTCGAAACTTTTGCACACGTACTGAGTCATTTATATCAATACTTGGTCGTTCTGTTTCGATATATGCAACATTGGCATAATTACCTGATACTCTCAACGTTCGCGACCGTAACTGTCGCATCGAGCTGGTTACTGTTTCGGAACTATAGATGACAACAGCTAACTAGTAAACTTTACAACTGCCAACCACCAGATGAGCTGGCGAAAGCGTGAAAGCCTGGTCGAACGGATATGTGGTTATGCTACGTCATACAGCTCTATTCCGTATCGACTGTTTCCCTCTAAAACAAGCTTTTAAATTTCTTGTCATGAAAATACCCGCTAGGCTAAAAAATACTTAGTTAAAAATTGTTACTATTTTTTTCGAAGCTCTCTTTAGACACTGACTATACATAGTGATAATTAAAAAAAAAAAACAAAAATGTTTGACAGCTCGAGATATTACATTTTTTCACTTTCAACTTTTTGGAGTTAAATCCATAAAACTTTGTATATACACTTTTAATTGATAATTAAGAACGACGTGTATCAGTTTTTGGAAAGTCAACACTTAAGGAAGTGTAATCGTCGTGTAAGTCGTTTTTTTAAATCATCAAAATTGTTACTCACTATAAAGATTTGAAAAAATTAACGAATAAAAAGGAATAGTATTTTCAACGATGGCAATTTCGACGTCGCGAGACAGGACAACTATCGTTTTTCGTTGACCGACTAAGAGACCAAACTGACGAGTCAACATAACCTGCAAAGTGTATTGAACCAAAAAAATGTTTTGCTATCGTTTCACTCCTCTCGATTAACTCCCATCCATTTTTTGTATTTGCAACCGTCGGATTTGACGAGCGACAGAGAACGCCACCAGGATCTGACGAATGAAAAAATCAACGTTGCAAAGCCAAATGGGGAAGAGTGCGAAGGTTCGCTCGCCATAAGAGCACGTTGCAATGCAATCGCGAAACCGAACGCAATTCCAATGAGAATGTGTACAGGACCAAACCGCACGGCGAGGCACTCGTTGATCCGTAACGAGATAGAATTACTGCTCAAGGGTACCTGTCAAGGTTCGCTATCTCGGTTTTATTCATTTTTCTGCCACGATTTTGCCGCACAACCTTTCATACACGGCAAATACCCCATCCTGGAATTCCGTTCAGTGGTGAGAGCCGGACGTATCTTGGCTCGATGCAATGCGAGTATGTGTTTTCAGCAATTGTATACCGCTTCATGTAGCCTGCAATTAAAAAATTCTCCCGGCCAGAAAATTTAACAAAAGGTTGTAATTGCCAACCTTCCCCGACCTTCATTTAATTTATAGCTGTTTGAAGACAAGTGAAAGAATTTCCGAAAAGTGAACGGCAACTCCCAGTCGATATTGGAGTATGGGATTTTAAACATTTTTTTTTAATTCAAATTCCGAAAAGCCGAAATTTGGGTGGCCTCCAAGTCCTCGTTGCAACGCAACGAAATTTCTTCACGTATATCTTTATTTTCTCAATTAACGCAATTTTTCTAAATGGTATTTTTACAGTTTCGAGTCCTCGATTTTTCCAAATATTTCTCATGCAATTATTGAAAAAATTTCGTAATGGACGCTGCGACAAAAATCGACATCTTGGAAGATAATCACTTTTTCGTATTCCACAATGGAAATAGTGCATTCGTTGCGTGAATGCACCATCCTGCCCTGCATGTAAATTATTTTAAAAAAATGAAGATTATAAGTACACATTTCACCCAAACAAGCAAAAACGCCGATTTTTTTCGAAATGAAAGATTAATAAATGTAAATCGGTAAAAAAACAAGAAATAACATCCGATTCATAAATATTCTTTTCTTCGAATACATCCCTTGTACCATCTTGTCCTAAGTTTACCCATACACCCTAAAGGCTCCATTCTCACGCCAAAGTAGGTACAAAATTAGAGCTCTTAATGATTAATTATTGGCTGATCTTCTAACGCAATCAAGGATGAAACAAGTCGAGAATGGTCTGGAGGGCGAAGTGCTGCATCAGGTGTTGGAGATTACGGGTGGTAGTTTCCAATAGTGACTCTCCCTCTATGTCTTCTCTCGCCCCTTTCTCTCTTACATACCAGCGGTTATAACGTACGCGCAAACTATGCGCAAATTCGATTTGCGATAAGCGCCTGAGAACGGATTGTGTGCTCGTGTGTGGTAAACCGGAGGAGCTAGGAGGAACCGCCTGCGGCTAATCATCGTGATAATCGTTAGCTAATAATACTTGAATAGATCCGATTGGCGCGCTAGCGGATCAGAGCCTGCGATGATGCTGCATGATGCAGGCATTTGGCCTCCGGTATCTTGCGTAGTTTAAGACTATCCGAAGCTCAGGCACCGTTTGCAGGAAATGCGAAACGGCGCTCGGGTGGAGGCGAGGAGGGATAAGAGAGGAGTGAGAAATACGTTCTTCGAACTACCAGGATTCCTGCGTTTCCCATTTGCTAACGCTAGTTCCCCGGTCCGTATCTTTTAACTTACCACCCTGTACGCAGTCCAGTGCAGCTTTCTACGTGTTTGTGCGTGCCTGCGCAGAACGATGAAATTCAAGAGCGTAACTGATCGCACGACCACCATGAAACTCGCTCGTTCGCCTCTCACTGCTGCTGCTGCTGCTGGTGCTGCTTTTCTCCCGAAATTTTACACCGAAACACCTGATGTGCATCACCACCCAAAATAAAGTGAACTGGCCAGAAACGGTATGGCACAAATAAAACAGGTAGTTGCCAGACGAGATGGGTCTTCGCATTGTATCGTAAAAACGTTCAGCATGTGTTTTAGGGTTACAGTAAAACTCCGAGTCGACGGGTAGATCAGGATCGAACTGGATCGAACTGGATGACGAAAATCGCGGTTACCCGTGGGAAAAATTGATAGGGCGTCCTTTATAGAAGTAAGGAACTGTGAGAGCTATTATTTGAGGATTTTTATATCAAAGAACTTTCAAATAAAAGGCCAATGTTGACCTACCTGCTAACGGTCTTAATTAAGTTAGGGAAATTCTTCATGGCTCTGTCCAAAATCAAATGCATTGAATATTTAAATGAACAATTTTCCACTCCGAGTCTATTTACGCTCATCACATTTTTGTCATTTTTTTGTTTTCTGAACACAGTTTCGCATTTTTCGCTATGTCGAGTTTCCTCTGAGGAACTGTGCGTTCTGTAGTCATTTTTTGTTATAAACGAGGAGAACGCACGCCCAGTTCGATACAATTCAAAACGCACACTTGTGAAACGTTTGGGTTCTGGCGGATGATAGCAACTGGCTCGAAGTAACGAAAAGAAGATAAATTCTATAAAGTATACAGAGACCACGTGACCCCAGTCGAGAGGAAGGTCAGAGAACCCCTGGAGATTCCCTCTACAGACGGACACAATTATATCGTGACCGTCCAAGTGCAACGTCGGCCAAGTACTCACACACGCACACATATCTATGTGTATGTATATACCGGGTGACCGATGGTTCGACGAGTAAAGAAGAGTCATTTTAGCAGTGAAAACTGAGTAATTACTGATTTATGATGGTTTCGTGGTTCTATTAGAAATGATCTGACAATTATAATGATTTCTAAAATTTCCCACTCTGAATATTTCGTTCTTACTTTTCTGCAAGCTGGAAAATGAATGACATTTAAAAATGCATGCCTTCAATTCATATAATTTCAGAAATAAAATGACTCAAGGTGTTACTGGATGAATATTAAAAAATCGCCAATATTTCAGAAATCTCGATGAATGGTAGAACTTCGTGGAGCAATGATACATATGAATTTAGCACAATGAGTTATGGGAAATCAGCTTCTCACGACATTAATGATTGTGAATGGCGACTAAATCGTCGCAAATTATATAAGTATGATATAATCAATATTCAGTATCAAGCTATTGATAACGCTGCGCCTCAATTAAATACATTGGATTGTCACGTTTACCATTCCATTTATAAAACAGTGAAATAGTTATTTGTACATTGCATTAATCAGTAATTATCGAAAAACCCAATGTACATAATGAGCTTGTAATTATTAGGAAGGTAGTTATTGGCTTGGGTAATTATTGATAATAAGATAATCTGAACATATTAATTAAATGCCAAAATTGCGATCTTTTTTTATGGACAGTTCGAACATGCAATTCTACATTTACTAACAATATTTCAGTGAAGCAAATACCAATATCATCAGCTTTGACTTCATTTCTCATTGGAATTCAAAAATTAACATTTTTAAAAGGTAATTTATTATTAAATAAGTTATATGTATAGCTAAACATGTACGACATGATCCAAACTTGTTAATCCATAATTTTTTACTTATTTCGCCTTCGGACTAATTTCGCCAATTTCGAAAATGGCTGCTCGACGATCCAGTGGGACCTTCAATTCTACATAGTCAGCAATTCAGTAACTACTCAATTTTGGTGCTCAGTCGATGGGTCGTAATTGGTTTGAAATGACGTCTAGAACGATCCCTTACAAGAAATCGGTCACCCTGTGTATCCACATAAACGTGAGCCGGCAATAGTAACATGTATCTATCGTTGAATAGTTAGACGTGGGCGAGCAAGAGTTGTGTGTTGCTGCTGGGGGTTGCGAGAAGACGAGGTCGGAACGCGAAAGGAGGTGCATCCAGTAGTATGCAGCCCAGGAAGATGCGAGCCTGCTGCTTCGCGTTTTACACTGGACGCTTATGGAGAGAAGGAGGGAACGAAGGAAAAGGTTGGCAGAAGCTCCAGCGAGGAACACCAGGGTGGATGCACATCGCTGACACCACATACGTAATAGACGAAGTAGGCAGAAGGTCCATTGAGTATACAGGGTGTCCCAGCTAAGAATGTCATCCTTGAAATGGGAGGTAGGGGGTGAAATTCTAAGACGATTGATATAAGCATGTATGGGTCCCAGA
>JAPYZJ010001946.1:0-24102 GCA_030522765.1 Ophioninae sp. B BG-2022a
TTTTATACGTTTGTTTTCCGTAGAATGCCGTGACAGAGTGGTAAACCGAAATGTGGTCTCCACAGAAAAAGGCCACTCTGTCACACTATTTAAAAAAAAACCGACGTTAAAAAAGAATTTTTATTAGCCGGAAAGGAAACTTTAATCAGTCCTAATGAAAACACAGAAGCAACTTTTTTTTTAATCCCACAGAAGTCACAATTATGTGTAGTTCAAAAACCAAAAAAACAGAAAAAACGTCGTTTTATTGTTGGTTAAAAAGAAAAACGACCCATAGACGATTCGCAAACGTTATACAAAAATGTCATACGCAAAATTTCAAATAATCGCAATGATCGTATCTCCTGAAGCTCCTTAACAATGAATAGTTTAGATGTGAAGTAAACACGAATACATGAAATAGAAATGATTTTTTAAATATTACGTACATGATAACGCGTAAATGAGATATCCTGAGGAGGTGGCGAGGCCGGTGGAAGGGGGGGGGGGGGGGGGGGGGCTTCGCGGTTCCCGTGCCTGACCGGGGAATGCGACGAGTACTTGGAGCTCGGTGGATGGCGTCTATTGGCTTAGCGGGACATGCCTGTGACGATGAGGAACTCGAGAACGAGCAAGTCTGTCGTTCTCGCTCGTCCGATATGAATTCTCGTGGTTAACGAGAATTTTTGTTTTTCTTCTTTTTCTTCTTCATTTTTCATTTTTCTTATCGCAAATTACACACATTTTTCACAAAGGAAACGCATCAACTGGCTTCGGGGTAATTCTCTCTGGAATATCTTATTTTCAAGAGAATTGGACAAAAATGATACGGCTCAAGAAGTTGCGAGGTGTATGCATTCTTCTGGAGAATGCACGTGCTCGAAAAACGATTCTTCAGAGGCTTCATACATTTCGATCAGGAGCAGGGGGCGGGGGAGGAAGGAGAAGCCCGAGCGAAGCGGAGAGGGAGAAAATAAAGATGAGATATCGGAAGAAAGAAATCACGTGGAGCGAGGAGTGATATAACCGATAACACTGGTCCCCGACAAAGAAAAACGTTTTTTCCTTCTTTTTTAGGTTTTATGGAACCGACGGGCGAAAAGTCATTCTAAAACGGGGAAATCGTTTTAATATTGAATTAACACTTGGAAACAGTAATTGTCCACTTACAATAATAATTGGAGTCAAAGTCGATGATATTGGCATGTGACTCGTGTAAAGTTTTGTCAGTTACCGTAAATTCTGTTCCAAACAATAACAAATAGTTACTCAATTTTTTAATTTAATTAATACGGCCACATAGTGGTATGGTTATCAATATTTACCCAAAAGCTCATTGCGGATAAAGTTTTCAAATATTCGCTGATTAATTAATCGTCAAAACAAATCATTCACGATTTTGGTTAAATAATTATCCAAAAGTTCAATACTATCAAGAACCACCATTCACACTTCCAAGAATTTTGACGATTTTTCAACATCCTCCAGTAATACCTTAATTACCGTGTATAATGATCTCAAATTCAATTATGGTGAAACTAAACCTAATATTAAAAAAAAAGTAACACGTATCCTCTCCTCGTAATTATTTTGTTGTTCAAAACACTTTTCTGCTTGACAAAACAAAATCTTCCATTTATCGAAAACGATTATATCAACAAAAACTATTCAAATGGATTTTAACATTCCTACATTTCTAGAATTTAAAGAAATTACTTCAGAGCCTCACAGTTGTAATAAATCGATAACTAAATCGGACCCTCATGTAACACATGTGATTTGCAAATACAACTTAACTATAATTCATACTCCAATAATAAAACAATAAGAAAAAAAAACTCACCCGTACAAATATTCAAACGTTGGTATACCGGTGTCCAAACATTTATGCTTTCGTTAAAAGCACTTTTATTCGCTTATTTGTTGGTACGGAACCCGGTATGAGCGCAGGTACGACTCGCACTTGACCGGTTTTTCCATTATATGCACTAGGAATATTCATTCATATTCGTTCAGAGTTCGAAGCGATATTCGTTTGATTTTTTTTTCTTTTTAACTTCCGTTACGAAGGTTGCCTAGAAATTGACTGGATTTATGGGGTGAATTTACAAAATGGATTAACAAGGGAAAAAAAAGTTATTCGTACAGGCAGCGCCCTTTCGAGGTACTACAAGTATTTGGGGAAATCGATATGACACTTTTATATATACGTATACACGGAACTGTGTGTACGAACAGAGAGTGCCGTGAGATATTGCACCAAAGTGCAGACTGCATTCGTTGGAGAGTGCAAGCGCACTTGAACTACCTCTATTCACGAGCCCGACATCCATTTCCACCCACAAAAATATGTGCACACGCAATACATATATATGTACACATGGTAACCGCCCTCGAAGTACATCGACTATCGAAAGTGAGCGTTTTAAGCTCCGAGCCGGATACCGTGGTGATACACTCCAACGAGAATAACGATTTATGAGATTCAACCAAATTTAATTGAATCTGATAATTCGCTGCCAATACTAACGTCGATTCATCCGTTAGGGCGACATTCGATTAAATGAGGAGAAATTTATTTGACTCGAGGACGTGGCTGTTTCATTGATTTGGAGATTGCAGTGAATATCTGAATGTTTAATATAAATAATTCATTAATGGAAATTTGGCAAACGTTTGGTCGTGAGAGTTTCCAATATTGATGGAAAAGTGAAGTTCTGGATTACCGTAAGTACGGTATTTAGTAGCAAAGAGTTTTATATTGAGTGTTTATATTATTGAAGTTTTTAAAAATATTTTATACTCGTTTGAAAATGGTTCTTTAATAATCAGTTATTCAGTGTAATGGGAGTCTAATATTGACAACCGTTTGTTATCAATCATTTTTGTCGTTACAACTTAACAGTAATTCTATGTTTTTTCCTCGCAAAATAAAAAAATCATTTTTTTTGGTTGGAACCTTCGTAACGAAACAAAGCTTCGATAAGCATTAGCCAATATTATATTTTGTTTCGGGGTGGGCAAAATTGAGTGCTCAGAGTGCAAAATAAAGTACATAATAACGCCTTTAATTATTGATATTTTTAACAGAAATTTAATTTTAACAGAAAATAAATTTGTTTAAATAACTATGATTTTCTAAATTTTAGAGTTATCTGACCGTCTATTATTTTTCTCGCAATGCATTATGACGTATTTTGATTAATATTATTTTTTCAGTGAAAGAGCTGGATTGAATAAATAAGCGATTAAATAAAGGTAAATTCAAAATTTGTGCTCTCGTTCAAGCTTGGTTACACGAGCCTTGGAGCACGCCCCTTTTTTCGGAGTTGGACGATTTCGACTAGATATTTATGTTTGCTTTTGACATTTTGCCGCTATCTCGTGCCAGGCTGCAGTACTAATTACGATTACGTTCAGAGCTGCAAAGTTGCTGGAGCGATATTCAAAATGGCCGCGGGTCATGCAAATTGAAAATAAAGGAAGAACTCTTTCGTCCCCCCCCTTTGCCTACTCCCGTCTCTCTCGTTACCTCTCATGCGTCTTTGTAGCCTGGTATTAATTGTTATCATTGAAATATGACTACACTCGTATCTTCTGGTTACAGCAATTTTAGTTCAACCAGCAGGCCTCCGAACGTGCCAACGATGAAACAGGCCGCTCAACTTTTAAACGATTTTATAATTATTTACGATAATGTCGCGATTCAGTAGTCCAATTTTTTATTTTCTCGCTTATAAAAGATTTCTTGATGAAATTGTTATGAGCTTAAAAATAGGCATAAAATTAGGCCATTAGTTGATACAAAAAACAATTCGGTTTGTTCCTCTTGATGAAAATTTATTGAAATAATGTCTTTTCGAGATAATTTCGATAGTGTATTTCAATAGCTATGATAATAAATACTTTAATTCTCTAGTTCTTTTTCCCGAATATAAAGTATGCAAAATAATTTTCATACATCAATCTTGATAAAATCTCGTTTTGTAATTACTCAAAAACTCAGTACAGTACATATTGAGTTTTCCAATGATAAAATAGACAGGCAATTAATATTGACTGCGAGATGCGAGAACGCGGTCTATTTATTTGAAAACTACTTTACGACCTCTGGTACTCGCTTTCAAACTCACCGTTCACTTTATATATTTATAACCACTAGAAACATCGACGACTATCATTTTCAACTAAATTCCTCATGAACATGATCGATTTTTCTAATATCCATACAATTTTATTTAACGCAATATTATTTCTCGTTTTGTTAAACATTTTACAAAAAAACTGCAAAGCTTTTTTCCTCACCCTTTGCTGAATGATTTTCTCTAGCTCTTTACAGTCGAGAAGGTGCCTCAAAAAAATTGTTCGTTGTTCCGGAAAGATTTGGAAGGATAAGAAAATTCAGGAACGAGTAAGCAATGCGAAAACTGCATTCCCGCGTATCATGCAGTTTTCGAGACTCCCAAGATTTTCTTTTCGCGACATTCAAAGCAAACCCCTTTACCTCGAAGTGTCGGGGTTCGTTTGGCCATCTCCGTGCTGTACGAGGTACAAGCCCGGAGCGCTTCTTTCGCCAAAGTAAGCGGAAGTATCTTGCGGATCACGGGCAGACCGCCGGGTCCATTCTAAATTTAGAAAAGCGCCAGTATGCGCCCGCTCGTCCTTCTCTCGGATCCCGGCTATTATACGCTCTCGCGGAGCCTTGTCGGCTTGCATATCTCCGGGCGACTAGACCCTTACCACCTTCGCCAAGTACGAGCGTCAGCACAAACCCGCCAACGGTCGTAGTCACCGGCCGAGTGTCGCACGATGAATACAAATTTTTCGATGTCCTCTGATCAACGACAATCTTCGATTAACAAAAAAAAAAAAGAACGCTAGTGCAGCAAACCCATTGTAACCTGAATTCCAAAGCCTCAAAGAAAAAAATCCGTACACGATGTTTGTTCCAAAAATAAGGTGACTTTTTATTTATCTCGAGAAATATTTATTTATTCATGTGTCTATTGTACCAAATCTGCAGTTTCTCCAATTCTCAAAGCTCTTTTAAAAGCACTTTTAATATGATAGAAAATCCAGAGGAAATTACGATTTTTCAAAAAAATGTTGGAAGATTTGTTTGAGCACATTGTCGTAAATATTTATCTATGGAGAAAAAGGTATAAGGGTATTTTGAAGAACTTTTTCCGGACCAGTGGAACCCAAAAACAGGAATCTGATTTTTCAAAAACTCCAAGCAGTTTCTTCAAATCTCGAAGCACTTCTAAAAGCACTTTTGATATGATAGAAAATCCAGACGAAATTGCGATTTTTCAAAAGAATGTTGGAAGATTTGTTTTATTATTTTGAAGAACTTTTTTCGGGCCAGAGGAACGCAAAAACGGAAATCTGATTTTCCAAAAACTACGATGAGGGGAGCGAATAAGGATGTCGACGACTTGGCTGTAAACTTGAACTTTTTCGTTCCGAAGCGAGCAACTTACCAATTGCATTATCATGTCATAATAGTATTCTTATGCTTATGGAAAACTTTTTATGGTCGTAAAGCACCTGGCAGAATGAAAAATGATCTTTTGGATAATTGGACGTTGTCATGGAAATGACAGTAAGAATGAAAAAATGTGCCGGTAAAGTGGTGGCGAAGAAAAAATGTACTCAAGACCAATGAGCGGGAGAACCGGAAGCAGGACGCGGACAAGGAATCCTGACGTTCGTGAGTCGAAACAGCTGATTGTCAAAACAGCTGTGGCAAACAAGCCTATATACTACATATGTGACTAATATATAGCGCGTGTGCGCCCACTCAAGCCCTGGACGGTTCGTATCCTTCAAAAAACAACGTGATGAATCACCGATGAAATCAGAAATGGACAGGACAACCTGACGAATTATTTCATCACGTAAATACTTTGTTTCTTTTCTCACAGACATTAATAATCTATTTTTTTAAATCTGCGCAATAGAGACTGAAAAAAAATGAAAAATAGTTCGTGAGTCCTTGAAAGTTCGAAACCCAAACAAATCGCTTGAAAATGAGGTATTGCTGGATGGACATTAAAAAATCTTCGAAATTCTTGAAAAACTTGAGGAATGATAGTTCTTCGTAGAATAATATTGCGCGATTCATTGAAAAATTTTTCACTCAATATCTCAGGAGGATTTCTGTACCCCTCCTTCTTCCGGTCAAATTGAAATTTTGCACAGATTTGCTTTTTGATGTATAAACTCTTTGATGATAAACTCTAAAAGGTTTTTTGGCGACTTTCAATAGTTTTGGAGATATCGAATTTTGTAATTTATTGTTTCAACGCTGTTTTCGTGGTTTGGGCCCCTTTGGGTTTGTATAGGTCTATTTACGAATGTTTTGATTTGTTTAATATAGTAGGTACGCAATAAAGGAAATCACTTTCAAAATTTGATATTTTGAAAACTGTCGCTGGTCCCCATTATCCTTTTAGGGGTACTCTTAGAATATTAAAAGACAGTTTTGTGAGAAATTCTAACTCGACTGAAATGGCGGAGTTTGGACCGTTATCCAAAATTACAATAAAATGTATGAATATTTAAAAAAAAATTGTATTTCAAAGTACTTGAAAGTCAGCAATTGGTAAGTTTTTGGCCCATTGAGTTTGAATTCTTCGAAGAATGAAGAGTTGACGAATGGTGTCAAATACGTCAAAAATGCTTATGAAAATGGCCTGTTGGGTAGAAAAAAAAGCCTCATTGTAGTGTTGCATAGAAAAGGAGAAATTGCGTTTCAGGAGCGGTTGGAGCGTGTAGATTGAAGTTGTAGATCGTCTTGAGTATCACAGTGAGTCGTGTAAAGAATTTCTGCATACGGGAAACTCGACACCCTTCCTCGTTTCCAACATGAAAGTGCACGTGCTGGTCACAATAAAAGATACGTACGTATACTAATCAAGCTTGGCTCAAAGCGTTTTCACGAACGTACCATTGTTGATTGTAACCCGAGCTGTTAACGAGCCAACAAGCCCAACACTTTGACGACCAACTGGACGATGACTTCACGATTCTCGCGAGGAGATTGGAAGTCTTCCTGTGTTGGTCTTGCTTCCTGAAAATGGCCACTTTGCAAATACGACTGAGAGCAAAATTGTGGAAAGAAGCGTTGAACGAGTCAACGTCTGATTTCTAGCTAAAGTTGATGATATTGTTTCGTTCACTCAACAAAAATACTATCGTGCACCACTGATTACAGGGTTTTTCAAAATATGCTTTTAAGCTATAAAACGTTAAAAAACCAATCAAAAATCAATGAAAAATTTAGTGTTTCTCACTATCAACCCAACTGTGCAAAATTTGGATTTCCAGTATTTTACACACGGTGTGTAGAATACGCTAATGATACGATTCACTGGCCGGTAACAATTTGAGCGGGTCCGAGGTGACAATAGAGCTCGTGTTTGCAAAACGTCATTAAAAAAAAGTTAACAAACCCTTGAACCGGGTTCTATTAATTTGAACCTGAAATTCAAGGGGAATTAAGTTCAAAGTTTAATGTGTGTAATGGTTGGCTGCGAGTTAAGCTCGTCTACCGCCCTATAATCTGCTTATAGGAGTTTCGTATTAGTATAAAATGTACGTAAACGATGTCAAGGTGCATAGCTGGTGGCAGTTCGAAATACGTAGCGGAGCTTTCGTGTATATTGCCCGTTGCGAAAATCCCATCAAACCGTTATCAATTATCGCCCAAGCCATGAACTATGATGCGCATCTAAGCGAGAAACCCTGCTGGGATTAAAATTCACCTGGATGTGCAAGGAGGAGGAGAGAAATTCCTCCTACCCTTGAGTTCCCTGATCCAGCTGTTTCGCTCTGGTTCGAGTAGTAGAGAGGCGTAATTAATCGAATTCCTTGAGGGTGGTTGGTTGGATCCACTTGGCGTCCATTTGTTTCTTATCAATGGACACCAAAGTAGGTACCAGGAAGGTACCAGAAAAGGACGAGAGTATTAGAAAAGCGCGATTAACTGGAGTCGTTGATTGGATCCATTTGGCGTTCATTTGTTTTTCGACAATGGCCACCAAAGTACGTCTATTGTTGAAAAAGAAATGGCCGTCGAAGCACGTCCTCTCGTTGAACGAGAAATGGACACCAAAGTAGGCGAAACGCCAGCTGAAGCACCATTTCTAGGCGGCGATTCACATGCCACTATGTCTCATAGTTATTCAGTGCAACGCGCAATCGCATACACATAGAGTTCCGGCCGATGCAGCTGGTCCGGATCGCTCGACGCCTCGTAATTCTTCGCTATCACCTTTTTTGGGGGTGGGTACGTGTTTTTTCTCCATTCGAACGCGTTATATCCAGCAGGACTCTCTGGCTAGTCGCACTTTTATTATCTGCTCAACACGAATGTCCGATAGTCCACTGGATTCTATGATGATGCTATCAGCATACCAAAAACACATCAACAACGCTGTCTGGTGGGTGGCACATTTAAATTCTTTTTTGCCCTCGACGATTCCAAATTTACGCCCATCGGCAAACTAGGATTCAAATTGTATAGCCTTTTTTACCGGTTGTTAAAGAATCTCGTAGATTGTAGTTGACGAACATTACACTTTGCGAAATGGCACGTCATCATCGATAGAATTGACGAATTATTTAATTGGAATAATGATTCGAGAATTGAACTGAGAATTCGAGAATTTATCAACGAAGTCGAAGTAGAACAGAATCGAAAATGAAACAACGTTATCTGTATCTAAACAATCGTATGATGAGCAGATTTCTCTCTGATAATTATGATCACTACTGGTAATCGTTTAGTTGCGATATGGAATTTGAAGGAACCCTTTGGAAGTCTCTTTACAACATGAATTTGGAGTTTCACATCGTTGGACCGCAACGATATTTCTTTCAATTTTTCATTACCACTTTCTTTCCAGCATCATAGTTTTTCCATGTCGTATTTTTTTTCCGTATTATATTTCCAAATCACATTGCTTTTTCTTATCATATTCCTATGAAACTTTGGAAACACGAAAGAAAAAACAGAAAATCATTCATTGCATTCCAGTGATGCAAGCGTCAAAGTAATTTTCCAAGTGAACAGAGCTTCGATATTTCAGCAGCTGTCCAATCTCCCAAGCATCGAAAATCTTCGGCGCAGTCTTTCGATTCGGATACTCGTGTCCAGCAGAATATTTCAGAAGGAAGTTGTCACGGTTACACGAAAATCCAAGAGCTTATTCCGAGTGGGAAAACGAATTGCTGAGAACAGCCGAGACTGATGATATTTCGCGTTGGCAGTCGGGCGGGGGATTCTTCTGGTGAAATTCGAGTCGAAAGTGTGCGAAGGGTGGATTACCCTTGTCGTATCCTCTGCGGTTGGGAGACGAAAAGACGCTGGCACATGAACGATAGTGAGGGGAAACTGGCGGAGGAAGTGACTCGGCAATAGGGCGAAACGGGTGGGTGGAAAGAGGGGTAGGAACGTTTGGCCAATGGGGGTTGGAGCCACCCCCCAGACAGGCGGAAATGACGTTGTTGATGGATCCGGGCCGAGGGGGTGATTGATGAACGTCCGCGGGTTTTAACCCGCTAACGGCCGTTCGTGCCGCCTCTCTGCGCCACCCCACCATCATCCCTGGAACCCTAGATGACCTCGATTCACCCGGAGAAAATCCATTGCTGATGAAAACACCTCGTTTCAGACTATCCCCGTTTTTATCACTTTTTCTCTCGTCACCACATTCGGCTTTCTCGTTTCCAAGCGAAAAACGAAGAAGGAAGAGAGAAAACGTAATTTCATTGATATTTGCAACGACTTGTAAACATTTTTCGCCACATGCTTTTCCTTCTTCGGTTTTACGTAATTATGTGTCGAACTAGCTCCAAAAATCTAGGATTTAGCGGGCAACCCCTATCGCATCAGCAAACAGCGGAGAGTCATGTGAACCAGGAGCGAACATTTTTTTTACGTCGACTAAATAATTAACGACTAAAATTTTTTTGAAATACTTGATTTGCGGTCACTTTCCCCACGGGACTTCAATTTTTCATTTCAGAAATAAAGCGATCGACTTATTCCAAACGCTTAAAAAGTTCCATACCTTCTCAACGGTTGAACTATGTAATACTGGCATACGCAATTCCATGAGAAATGTGGCAGCCATTTATCTATCGCGTGTTGTTCGGTCCATGCCTGGAAGACCCTGGATTCAGCGTAGTTTGGTTGGGTCACTACCGATAAAGGGTTGACACTGATGGATGAAGTACTGGATCTTCGGGTGGACTTCCCATGTTTCTTCCTACGATCTATTGTTCGATTTCGACATTTCATCCAAGGAAAATCTACCAAGTGCGTTCTGGAAAGCACGTGAGGTTGCGTCCAATAGTCACTCGAAACATCAATCCTGAACTCATACGTCATCATTATTACCTATGTTGCCCAAAAAGAATTCGATACTTGATTTGATCCTAATTATTACACAATCATAATCCTCTGCTGCTTCCAATCATCGGAACAATTATTCAGTAAATAAACTTCTATCTGCCGAATTTGTTACGTATTAAATAAAAAAAAAAAAACATTTCACGTGTGGGGGTGAAACATTATGTTTGTTTGGCAATTGTTGATACGGATTGACTAAGCATTTGCGAAATGCTGAAGATATTAACTCTTCGTAGACAATCGTGCTAATTAGGAAGCAAGTCAATGAAAATAGGCTACTCCGAACGTTTTCTTTTTCCGCTAGAGAACGTTTCTCATTAAAGCGAAGTAGAAATTATACCACCTGACATATGAGTGCGAGAGACATGTCTGGAATTGTTTGACCGAGACTTATCAGAGACGAAACATTTTTAACGTTGAATTAAACAACCACCCTCTGTGTCCATCCATTCTACAGAGCTTGATGTTCGGTTCAACCAAAAAAATATAAATCTCTATGAGAAAGTTGCGTTTGAAAATTTGTGAGGTTATGTATGTTCTTCTATATGTCCTTGAAGAGCTTTTCGTTTGTGGACGGCGTTGAGTACCAATGATTGCGAGGAAGAGAAGGATCAACGATAAATGCAAGTGGAAGTCGGAAAGCCGGAGATCGCACCGGACCGGAAATAATTTACTGCGGTCTTAAAATCAAACAACCATTAACAATAACACTTGCTTTCTTGAATTTATGAAAGTCACTTCACTTCCTCCGCTATAATTAACCCTGCGCGCATAAAATTGGGATTTCGAAGCGCTTCGATAAACAGAGACGGAAAGCCTGAAGGATTTGATGCAAGACGAATCCGGGGAACAGCACGCTTCTAACGGAAGTTGGAAGAGAACTAAGTTTCCGGTAGCGATGAGATCGGCCGTGGAACGATCAAACACAAATCCCCGAGTTGATTGCTTCGCGTAATGACTCAGCCTGGTAGCGAGTGAACGTAGACTTTCGTCAATAAAAAGAACCGCCATATTGAGATTCTGAAAGCTCTCATTAGGAAACAATGAAACGCTTCGTTTAGATTTATAGATGGTCTTTCATTAAATACGATCCAAATGGCTTATTGAGATTTCAATTTGTCCATTGATATCCGAGTGCATACTTGTATACGTCTGACGTTCACGTTTGCATCATTAAGATGCAACGGAAATGATTTTTCTTTTTTTTTTTCATAAATTTTCTTTCGTACATTTCAGTCACGAGAATTACGCAAACATTTTTTATAATTCTTGTTTTGAGATTTACAATAAATCTGCGATGGATAAGTTTTAATAATAATAAAAGAAAAAATAATGGAATAAAATTGTTGGGTTCCAACGATGCAAATTAAAAATCTATAGTATACGTGGCCTAGGAGCTAACGCCATTAAATGTAATTAATTAAAGCATTAGACTATTGTGGTAATTTAAAAAAATCTCGTGTGCCAAATAAAAGAAGAAAGTCGAATATATTCTTGCAGTGATTGCATATTGAAGGTAACTTTGAGATTATAATGATACAGTAATATTAACGATTTTAATCTTTTATTTTCATGTTTTCGTTTTTTGAAACCTGGTACACAACTTTTCGACATTACATAAACGTATTGATTAAAAATTTGGTATACCTATTCGGTGCACTAGTTATATAATTGAGATTAACGTTTTTCTTCGTATTTTTTTTTATTAGTTATTAACGATAATGATATCATTTTTCTGCGAAAAATTGAAGAACAACGGAACAAATAGTTTTGGAAGATCATGAAAAAGTAAGCTCTTTCGAGTCTTATACTTCAAAACGTTTTTTGAGATCAAGATCGATGTCCAATATTAAAACTTTTCATGACATAGTGGTCTAATTATTAAAATTTTTGAATTGTTTTTACAATAAAGAATCTATTCATATTTTTGATAACGGATACTTTAATTATCAAGATTCATAAATTATTGTAACTATTTTTCGTGATTAATAATTAAGACACTAATAGTGCTATTTTGATTGTTAAACCCTGATTAGTAAAATCTCGCTTAAAGATAACTTTAATTATTAACGTTTTTTAACAAATTTAGTAAACAATATTGCCAATGAGCAGATAAATGAATATCCAGACATATTTCCTATAATCCTACTTCCTCAAAACTACGTATTTTTAACTAACCCTTATATTTACGACCTCCTATAGCGTGACCCCTCAAAATTTACAAAAAAAGGTCAAACGAGCGGAAATGTAATAAAATCGTTAAAACGGATAGATACGTGATGGTGCGATTATTATTCAGTTACGATGATTTTTCATCCGTTTTGTATGAAGAGTGAAAAATGATCGCATTTTTCGGGGCGGCGGGGGGGGGGGGGCGGGAAAAATAGAAAGACGAAAAATTGTGGCGTTGCGATATCTTTAGTATGGGGAACGAGCACGAGAGCTTTTCAGCATCGATCGATCGAACAAAAATACGAGATATCGTAGAATCCAGGCACTTGGTCGTTTCTCACGAGGAAAAAGAAGGGACTGGCCAACTCGTTGATATACGCGGATGGATGAGACAACAATGGTGCGAATGTGAATAGAGGGTTCGAGGAGCCGAGCTCATACTCGCCCAATTTTGAGGCTAAAACGTTCGTATCCAAAGGAAAATAAGGGTGGAAGGAGCAGAGGGTCTGTAGAAGAGAAAAGCGACGATAGATTACGAGAGAAAAGGAGAGAAGGGGGGATGGGGATGATCGAAGGGAAGGAAAATACAATTAGAGAAAGCAGAGGTAATTCTAAGGTGGAACAGGGTGGTAAAGACACCTGAGTACACAAAGAAAAGCTGAGCTTGCACACCCCCTTAAATCTCGATTGGAGAATGGTTCAAAGAAGCACGAAGTTAAGTTTGCGAAAGGTTAGGTGGAGAGAAAACGCGAAATCTCATGGGAAACAAAAAAAAAAAAATGAAAAAGAAACGAATCTTTTCGATCGTGGCGGGAACAGAAAGATGAGGCTTCGGTGACGGAGTAAAAGACAAGAATAAGAAAAACTCTTAGGGAGCAGTCTGACAAAGACTTAATTGGACAGTAATTGGCTGAACTGAGAAAAAAAAAGAAAAGATCGCGTTGCTCTCCCTTCTCGTTTGCTGCTACTTGGTAGGGCTCCGTTTTTTTACACTCGAACGCTTTCAGACGAGCTCGCCAGACCGAAAAAGAGCCGTTCTCATCGTGGAATAAAATTTCCCGATCATTAGATCGATACTGGAAAGATCCGTGGCAAATTCTTTAAGTCTCGATTGTATTTCTGCGTAACGTCATTTCAAAATAGACATATATTTGCTTGATTCGCCTTAAAGTCAATTCAAATTCTCCCATTATTGTATAAATTCAATGGACTCTCGAAGGATCATGGAGAATCGTCGAAATCGGACGTTTCAATAGCAGATATTAATCGCGCTCTTTCAACCTTTTCTTACCTATCAGAGAAGAAAGAAAGCAGTAAGTATACCTATTTAGGATTAAATTTGAACACCCCGAACTTTATAACGATTGGCTGGCTTCGAGTAATCGAAATTGCGGACTTTCAGCATATGAAACGATCTCGTAAAGATTTGCATAGACCTGAGTTGTTAGACTACTGTGAAAATAAAATATAATAGTTCGTCGCTTAAAACGTCTCAAAATTGAGGTCAACGTCCAACGAACGCCCCAGAAATCGACGACTGAAAGTAAACTCAAAGGCAAGATTCAAATGTTTTCTTCTCGTAATTATGATCTTTTTTTAAAATGAGGTACCTCCGCGATTTCTTAAAATTTTGACTTAAAAATTGACAGATTATTCACACGAATATTGTCTTTATCTGACATTGTCTTCCTTAAAATTTCTTCATCATTTATTCACAATAACGAGGTCATTTTTTTTTAAAGATCGGAAAACAATATTCATCTGTTTTTTATAATAGAAATTCGATAACACGAAAGCTCGCTCAAGTCTCAGTTGATGTTATGATGGTATTACAATATAATTTTGAGATAATTTTTTTTTATTCAGGTCAATCAAATGGCTCAAATTAAATATACCATTGAGCGCTTTCTATTTAAAAGCCTTTCAAATTAATAAACGATAACAATATAAATAATAGGTCAGAATGATTTTACATATTCGATTAATTCATATTAATACACCATTATTTACACATTATCCAATCTGTTCATATTAATCTACTATTTATTTATATTTATTTATTCTCTCTATATTCATTCATTTATTAGTAAAAATTGGTTTTTCCTTTATTAAAAAAATTTAAGAAATATAGAATGGATAATATTTACTACCTATTCTTCAACACCATATTATTTTCTTGGATTTTACAAAGTACCTGAAATCATAACCTGAAACAAGAAGATCCAAACTCAGTGGTCTGGTATTTGGCAAAACGTGGTGACCTCAGACCTCAAAGAGCCCCAGCAAAAGATCGATCACGTTACAAAAGTATCATTTGATTTCTGTATATATATATATATATATATATACATATAAATCGAACGGGGAAAATTGAAGTGGAGCATTCACATGTTCAAAGTGGAAGGACACGAGTGTACGTGAAGTTCAACGTGCAGCATTTTATATTTTGGTGCTGCATCTGTTTGCCGCGCGTACCGTCCAGGTCTGATCAAAAGTTGAAAAGTTTTCCGGTTTTCCATGTGTGTGTCGCGCAACCTTGGATTCTAGTTGAAATTGCATCGGGAGTGGAGGACATTCATAAGAGTAGGAAAGCGGGAGGAATAAGGATTGGCGCCTTTCCCCGCTATGAAAAGGCCGCAATTTTTCGAACGTGGAAGGAAATGGAGTCGTTCGCTTGTCCACTTCGAGCCTTCCTTTCGTGTACAACCGCGTTCGACAAGTTACCAACGGAGATTGTCTGACCCCAGTTGGGAATTGCTCGCTCTCCACTGACACTTTGCCCTCGCGAATTTTCCATCTTTCTCTTATTTATGATTCCTTTGTATATTTTCTCTTTTTCTTTCTCTCTTTCTACATCCCTATTTTTTTCAAATCTTATTTGTCACGTATCCGTTTTCTTCAACTTTAGCTTTCCAGGATTTTCACCGCAAAAGCGTTGGAAGAGAAAGTTGGGAAAATAAAATTCGATCCTACGCGGTCGCACTGGGACCAAAACCTCCACGAACAATTTTCAGCGTGTTAAGTTGCCGAAAAGAATCCTCCAAAATTGCCCTACACCCTTGAATCTTTTTAGAATTTTAATACAAAAATCTTTAACTCGAAAAGTTGTGACAATAGATGCTGTGAATGAAAATCTGAGTGAAAAAACCAAAAGGAAAAATATTTCGGCCTAATTGTTCATTATCTAATTATTATTATTTTCATTTCGGTTGATTTCTGAATTGTACAAATTTGTTACATCAATTGGACGATGAGACGAAATTAAATAAATATATTTTCAAATGGATGTATCAATTTATTTAATAAATAAATAAATTTATAAGCTATTTATTTGATTTCGTGACATTTTTCAATTATTAAAATTTATCTCAAGAATAAAAAAATGAGCTGTAATGAAATATATTTTCTTACCGAGACTATTAATTCATTTATAAATCTGTGAGTACATAAATAAATGTATCTAAAAATAATTGTTGAAAAGGCGCTCTTCTGTTTAATTGAAACTGTGCTTCGTTTGTTCCTCTTGACAAAAGAATAATTATCGATTTGAAAATGCGCAAATTCAAGGAGATATAAATTGAACATTTTTCTCATCTACCATACGATCATTGTCATAATAAAAATAATATTGCTTTTGAAACAAATAAGAGATAGCAAATAGAAAAAAAATATTATTAAAGAATAATATTTTTTCATCCCCTTCGAATCCCCGTTCCCTCGCTCGATGGGACGAGAAAAGAAAAACCAGACCCCGTTACTTTTTCGTTACATTCACTTTGCCCTCCTACAGCTCCCGTCCCATCTCGAGTTTGTCGTCAGCTCGGCGGGAAAATCGGACGAAGTTGAAATTTGATATAAAATAGCGCATTTTTGCGAGGATCGCGGTCTCCCAAGTAGCGTGTTGGCGACGAAAGATTCGAGAAGCTTGACTCATCCCTAACCCCTGCTGGAAGCCGTCGAGAACGAGGGAGAAAAAAAAGCCAAAAATAAGAAAAAAAATAAGAAAAAAAGAACGGTAAAGTCAGAGAGGTCGTCGCCATCGGGATGGTCCTCGTCGACATCTTCGTCGCCGATTGCGAACACGCGCGTCACGGCGGGGCGGAAAATTGCGGCTTTCCCGCAACTCGTTACACCGCACCCAATTCCGTAACGACCCTCGAGGCAAACGATCCTAGGGCGCGGAGGGTGCGATACACCAGCTCGCGCGATTACGATGTACACACATCCGGCAATGCCGGGGTACTACCGTGCGGGACGACAGAGGGTGAGGGTGGAAACTTGATGAAAAGCAAGTGCTGAAGATTTCTGGCGAGTAAAAAGATGAAAACGAGAGAAAGTGGAGAACTCGCGAAAAGAACGTCATGGGGAAGCAAAAAGAGGAGTCCGCCTTTGAACTTCAATCGTTTTGCACTAATTACCGAACAAAAAATCCTACAGGAACATTTTTTGATAAAACTCTAACACTCCACGAAACGTGGTCCACTGAAATCCCTTTGGGGGTGCTGAATCGTTGTCTTTCATTTATTTTTATTTTTTTTTTTGAACGTTAAGAAACTTTTTTCTTGATTTATTTTTATTCTTTTGGCACGGATGAAAGTCTGAGTAAAATACGATTTTTTGAAGGAATTCAAGTAGGTACCCCAATGGGGTCTATTGAGATCCTTTTTGGGTGTGTCAAATATTTGTTTCCAATGTTTTCAGTTCGAAAGATTAAAAAATGACGGAAGTCTTGGTTTTAAGATTTTTTGGAGAAACTCTGGTACCCAAAAGTGATCCATCGAGATACTTTTGGATGTGCTAAATATTTTTCTAAATACTTTTATTTCGGAACGTTCAGGAATCATGGAAGTCTTGGTTAAATAATTCGGGATTTGTTGGCTCGCAAAGCAAAATATGATGACAGAACTGGAACATCCTTTTTCCCACGATGTTTCAATCCTTTCGTTCATATTCCAGGACAACTTCATAAAATCTGTATGTAAGAGCAAAAAAGAGAGGCAGCAGGACGTTGGTTGGAAAGAGTTGCCAGAGAAGCGACAAAAAATATGCGTTCAAATAGAACCCTGGAGCAAGCTGTTGACATCGTTTTCTCGTTAACGTCAGTTTGTCCGAGACGTGTGGTGAAAAACGGATTTTCCGTTGGCATTTTGATGAAATACGCGCTGTTCTTTTTCTTCCGTTCGTACAAAACGTAGGATATTTGTGAATGAATAGTCCCTGAACACATTTGTGTATGCCTGCTGTTTTATTCACTGCGTAGTTGTCGTTTAATTACTCACGTCTCAGCGTAAATGCACGTGAAACTTTGATATTCGAGTACAGCAAAATTATTCTTTATCGCTTTTTCCATTGTACAAAAAAAAAGTTCTAGAATATTTTCTAGAACTTTTTTTTAGATTTTTTTAAAACTTTTTCTAGAATTAGCGTTGGGATTATTATCCCAACGCTAATTGTGACAATTATGTCAAGAATTCTACCTAGGCTTGAAATTTAAAGAATACGTTTTTTGCATATATTTATGACTAGGAAGTTTTATTACAGTTGTCAGCAACGATTTCGTAATTATTTAAAAAATCGATTGAGCTTTGACAATTTTCGTCGAATGCAAATTACCAACTGCACCACAAGCAGATACAACATTTTTTCTCGAATATTTATGAACGGTAATCATTCGTGTACGAAAATGTATTAATTTGTTAATGGCAAACCTCGAAAGTGTTTTTTGTCGGAAACCAAACTTTTTTCCGGTTTGAAAAAAGTTTTTTATTGTATTTTTAGGGTATGGAAAAAAGTTAGATTCCTTGTTCGGCAGTCCCTTCAATGCAGTGCTTGGTACGTGATAATTTTCTGAACAGCTTTACGTCGGCTTAAAATTTCAAAAATACGATTTTTTGCACAATCATTTAGCTGAGGTTCTTAACTTTATTAAACATTAAAGGAATTACCTCCGTTTTCCAATTTCACAAACCGGAACAATTCATATCCAGCAGCATCTAAACATAATTTATCAAATTCAATCATATAAATTAATTCTGTCTCTCAAATGAAATTTGTATCATTATTGTAATTATTCAAATAAAACTTTCTTCATGTTTCAAAAACCATTTTTTCCCTCAATCTCTTTTTTCTCTAACCGAACATTTTTCCAGCTCACTATTTTCGTATTTTCGGCAAAAGTATCCAGCCAATAAGCTATCGAAATCCCTGAATAACAAAGTCCCATAAGACGAAACATAGAGAGCAATGACCGCGATCAGCATGTCGAATTGTTCCAAATTTTGGTGTTAGTTTTCCAAACGGCTTCTTTGGATACAATAGTATCGTGTTTGACGTGAGATTGACAAATCTCCACGGTAAACCACACGGTCCCATTTTGAGCGTTCCCGGGATATTTGCGAATCAGCGATCCACAGATTCGTCATACCAAAGCGGATTATGTCAACGAGTATTGTATCGTAAGCCGAAATCTCAGTACTAGTGTTGTGGTATCAATGAAGTCTGGTGCTATGGACGATCGGAGTCGTTAACGAATGGGCTTTGAGGCAAGGAACGACGAAAGAAGCTATAATTGCAAATACGAGTTCGAAAGATATATCGTTTCGATGTTGGAACATCGCGACGAGTGCATACAGATATAGATGATGCGCTTATCAATTTCCCTAATGAATCCGCTGTTATATACATGGGGTACCAGAGCTTGCCTCGGGGAAAACCATCGTGCTCAGAACGACCGAGTAATCGTTCGATTAAGGGCCAATTAATCGACTCTAGCTCTTGTCGAGCAAAGCTTTTCCGCTCCTCCCCATCCCTATCGGCCCCCACGCTCCTGCCTCCCGATCTATGTTTCTCCACCCGAGTCGAACGAATTGACGAACGAATCTCGTTTCACCACCGAAACTGCACTCGCTGCCAATGGATACTTCATCGACGAATATCGCGGTAGCTTCGACGATCGATAAACTCCAATCAATTTGCCGCAGGCTTTCTGCATTTATCGTGAGTCAATCATTGCATCGTTAGAGAAGATACAGTTTAGCGATTTTTTTGGTTGCTTCGCGAGACACGGAAAGATTGATTGAATGATTAAATTTATCAGATTTCGGTTGTACGTCTAGCTGGAGAGAGAGGGCATGGAGATACGGATTAATTATGATACTGAAAGGCAGGAACGAATATTGCGAAGTTTGGATGAATTGCCGATTATTGAGAGATTCTAATGAGAATGTGAGATAATTAAAAATAAAAAAATGGAGGCCAGCGATTAACCGTTGTTTTCTAAAATCTCCACCCTTTTGAATAACCCACTGCTACACATTCCCATTCCTGTCAAAAGCTTTCCTGGAACTTCCCTTGACAGCCGATATTGACATCAAGTGTGGAAAGTCTGATTTTCCCAGCTATCATCCTCTTAACCGAATGATAGCTTTTCCAAAGAACCCAAGCTCTTGATATTTTCGGAACTTAAATTTTTTCGATCCTAAGCTTTCACGATTTTTGGAAGTTCAGCTTGAGCACCAAGTTGGTTTTTTCCAGATATCATGAGGGGTCATGGAAAGACTGATAATTGGAGATTGACTGAGGAGCACGAAAGATCGTGTCGATCAATCCTTTCTTCCCTACAAAACCCGATCTTCGCGACTCAAAAAGAGCGTCGAGATGGAAAGATCTAGAGAGAGTATTTCTCACCCGGAATTACAAGAAGCTGATCTCGTTGGACGCCCGGGTCCACAATGTTTTTCCTGCGGTTTCGTATCCAGCAACGATACCGCGGAAAGAAATCTCTCTGCGGTTGGTTTCAGGTCGTGAAACTCTTGCCAACCGTTCGACGATCCACAAGAGCATTCGAGGACTCGGAATCGCTAGGGAAAGAAAGAGAGAGAGAAAGAGAGAGAAAAGGAAAGGAAAGGAAAGAGAGGGAGTCTCATGGTGGGCGAATTCAACCAACGCGACGATCAGAACGAGACGTCGAACGGAGCAGCGTGACTTCCGCCATACCCGCGAGCATTCATTAAAACGCCTTCTCTACACTTTTTTTCCTCGTTCTTTCTGAAACTTCCGTTACCGACCGTTAATCTCCAGCGAGATCGAATTCGCTCGTCGCGACATTTCCCAGTCTTAGCATCGCACTGCCACGAGAGTCTCCATTAGCAAAAACACAGCGCGAAAATCCCAATTGAACGTCCAAATTGTAGAGAAATCGTCCTGGCCTCTTATTACAGCTGCATCCTATCTGTTTTTGCCTTTATTGAAACTCGTGACGCTGGCGATAAATATTATCTTTATCCTGCAGGTTAAGGGGTATAGCACTCGAGGATGATCAAAAAAACGATTTTTTAATACCATGCGATATTCGATTCGATTGGTACAACGAAACTTTCATTGATTACACTGATATCGACGGATTTATGGAAATAAGGCGAACAAATGGACACATTGAACCGAAAATAGAATTACGATGAGGGAAGAAAATAATTAACGTAAATAATGTATTCGGATATCTCGAAACATTCACAACGTCGCATTTGAAGGTCCCAATGAAATATTGATCCCTACAATTAATTGCTGTTTCCTGAAAATAACGAGTCCCTCTGAAAACCGCTTCATCCATTATCAACGATTATGCAGAAAATTTCCCGAAATTCTTGCCGCGAAAGTGAGAATGAATTTTCAACGAGTGTGGAAAACTAGGTTTGCGGGTCTTAATTCATCATAATATCATCCTTGAGTTATGATGGGCTCAAGTAATGGACTTTTCAAAAGAATTCGGAATTCGAATTCTGAAGTGGCTCTTCAGAGTTATGGAATCCCTGAAAGGGTGCTTTAGGATCTTTCCCAACAAAATCCTGCACACGTAGACATTTCTTTTAACCTTAAAGTCTCTTGATTCGTCAATTTCTCAAATTCAATCTATCATTCCTTTTCTCTTCGTGAATCAAACTCATTCAATTCCATATTTATCGCTAGTCAAATCTCCAGCAAAATAAAATAAAACCAAATAAGTATAAAGTCTCGAAAGCATATAATATTGAGCTTTTAATGAAAACCTCTGTGTTCTCAGGTAAAGGCTCACTTGGAACTTCGATTCTACTCGTTCAACCGAATGCCTTGAAAATCCCACGGTCACTCGGTAGTGGCGCCAACTCTTCACATACCGATTTTTGCCTTCTCCCCGAGCGTACCTACGATCTCATTAAGCAATTCACGTGTTTGCCCGCATCGCGTTTTTCCTCGGAGTAGCCGTGTACCTCCTCGTACCGCAAACTTCGACGAAGCAATATAAATACCTCTTTGCGCAATTATTTCAAAGCCTTCGGAATTTCACCTGAAAACTGAAACACGACACACGAGATGCGCGAGTGTAGATGTTCATTGGCCATTGCTCGCACGACTCCCGGAAAGGTAATATAAGGTCGACACGGAGTTCAAGTGTAATTCGTACTGACGTTTAGGGTTCGACTTTTAAAGAGCGCTGACGGAACTTTTACGAACGTTTCGCGATCACGCGAACCTCAAGGGCCATGGAATAACATCGCGTCTGCAACTGTACCTCCGCCTTTTTTTAAATATAAATACACTCGTCAATCGCGTGTACTTTTGTATTCATATATATATATCTGTGTGTGTAAATGTGTGTACGTGTACACATATTCGAGTATGCAGAAATGCAGTTGGGAAAGCAAATCGTGATGAGCACGTGGGTTTTTACGATTCTGTGCAAAAAGAAAGTACAGATACCAATCGATAGAGCCATATCGACATTACCAGGAATCGGGATTTTAGATGACCACGCAATCACAAGAAACAGTGGTCATTACTTCCTCAGCGTTTTTATGGACATTCACACACGGGCACACATACACGCAAACATAATGTGTATACAACATGTTTGGGTTTGTGTGTGCGTGTGTGTATAGCGATATATGGAGATGTACCTATATGGGATTCCAATTATCCAGACAGTTGCTCTCTAGCTATAAGCATCTTACCGCATGAGTATGTGTGCTCGAGGGAAAACCCGTAAAAAGATGATTTTTACGGGACTTCACAATGTTATTAGTAATAACACAGCGTTAGTTCGTGTATTAGGCCAAATACAAACATTTATCTGAAGAACTATTTACAAACGCTTTTTACATACGTATGTCACCATATGCAGAGAATTGGTGGAAATTCGAGTTGCTCATTGAGAAGGGTTATTATAGAGGTCACTTCAAGCAGATTATAAATTATCGAGTAGGGATCATTGGAAGATACTGACTTATGATGGTTTTACGGTTCTTTTCGTTTTTTATGACGGTTTGACGAGACTTTTTCAGGCCGTCACCAAAAACGTATAACTGAGAAATTCTCCACTCTCAATATTTCATTGATCCTTTGGATTTTATGCTGTTGTTTTATGAGAAAATGTTGTTTTCTAAAAATACCTTTCGTGGATCTTTACTCGCAAGTTAAACTTATACAGTCGCATAACCAGTTTTACCTTGTAGAGATTGGTCACTTACTTCACTATTAGATTAGAATTTCTGACATTTAAAGTTATATTGTTGTTTTTTTTTAAATTGGTTTCATTGCCAAAATCCGTTTTTTTTTAATTCTGCAGGTTGTTTTTTAGATAATGGCGAATTTCCGATCTTCATATGTCTCGGAGTGAATTACTCCAATATAGTATTGGATTGGCTTCCTGAGGAAATACGAGCAATTTCCAATAATCCCGGATATATATATATATAGCCTTGGCCAAAAGTATTAGGCATCCAATAATTTTTCTATTCGGACGAAAAATGGAATTTCTCAGCAAAAAAAAATTGTAAAAATTTGTTCACTAAACGAAACTGAAGCTAATAGTAACCTCTACAAACATCTAATCTCTAAATTTCGGGATCACCATTTTTCTAAGTTTAGGCTTTTTCTAAGTTTTTTGTTCTGACATTAAATTCGACGTCTCGGCGAAAAATGATCGTAACTCAATTAACCAAACGGCGTTTCAAAGAGGACAAAAATAGCTTCCTTTTGCTTTTTAATTCTTATTTTTGCGATTTTTTTGTAGCCGGTACGTCACTTCAAAAATTACGGAAATTTCCACTGTTTTCGTACTTTGCATAATCGCTTGCTAGACTTTGAAAAGTAGTGATCCCGAAATTTAGAGATTAGATGTTCGTAGATGTTACTATTAGCTTCAGTTTCGTTTGTTGAACAAATTTTTACGATTTTTTTTCGCCGAGACATTCCATTTTTCGTCCGGATAGAAAAATTATTGGATGCCTAATACTTTTGGCCAAGGCTGTACATATAGGCATACTTCGTCAAAAGTATAGAAGATTCACAGTTGTTTAGATACATATTTGCAATTGAACTAAAACGGAAACTAACACTATATTATTAATAATAATATAATATATCAGAAGTTTTATAATAGTACAGATATATACATGTATATTGTGACGGGGATTTCTTGTCCTCGCCCCTTCCCGACCCGCAGCACGGTCTAACCCCGGGGCGAAGAGACCCGGCGGGCGAACCTGGGCGCCAGG
>JAPYZJ010001947.1:0-42872 GCA_030522765.1 Ophioninae sp. B BG-2022a
TTCTTTGTGATAATACCCTCTTACGAAGGTTCTCCTTTTTTTCTCGTTCATTCTCTCTTCGTTGCGCAAAGCTTGACGAATCGTGGCTATTGACATTAAAGATTCGTCAGAGTGTCAATCCAAAATTCAAAGGCTTATTTTTTTATCCATTTGTTCTTTGCCAAAAGTGGGCACGCTCTGGTTCACTTGGAATTGTAAAAGGAGTCGAAAGTATAAAAATATATTGCGATTATTTTTGCATTTTGTCAGATGTGCGCAGAAGGACAGTTATTAAGGATTCTACGTGCTGATTCGATTATTTCATGAGAACTGTTTTTTTTTTTAAATGAATGGCAGATTCGTGTTTAGGGCATCAAATTACATCGAAATGAACCAATAAAAAAAAAATAAAAAATTCAAATTTTTTCGGTTTTTGGGGAAAAGACTAAATCATCATTTTCACTAAATCATCGATAACTTTTTTTCCTTTAGGATTTGGCACTCCGCTCTGTGCTCAATCTCTTCGTTATGATTTTCTCTTCAAAATGCTTTTTGAATTTTTAAGTTCCGATGATTTTTCGATTTTTGGCAGAATTTCAAAGTTAGACCATCGATTTTTTCCAATTTTTCCATAGATACCCCTTTGCCTCTTTTTTGCGATTTTTCGCGTGGACTTTCCGGGAAAACTATGAGAGATATCGATACGAATCCAACGCCATTATTTAAGTAAGGCAAAAACCTTTTCCAAACCCACTCATTAAATCTCTATAGCATATAAGAAGCTCATCCTACGACCTTTTGAAATTTTGTGATTTTCGAGATTTCGGAAAAATGGCCCGGAAAGTCGAAAAAAAATTTTTTCGTTTTAAAACTCTTTCAAGGGTCCATTTAATCGGAAATTGTCCGCTGATTACGAATATGCTGGAGTTTTTACCAAAAGTATAGCATTAAACTGGGGAAATGCGAAAAAACTTTCTAGAATATTTTTTCGACATTTTTCCCTCGAAATGGAGAGTTTAAGGGGAATTAAATGGTGGATTTGTTGGAAAATAAATAATAATTCAAGGGTTCATCTAGAAACCATATATGCTTATATCAATCGACGCAGAATTTCACCCCCAACCCCCCATTTCACGGATGGCTTTCCGTCGTAAGACATCCTGTATATTTTATATTAACCAGGTTATTCCGAATTTTGTGGACGCTTTGAATTTCAGAGTTTGAGCTGCTGTGCTCCATGAAATCTACATTCATCTCCGGTTTGCGCCGGCGTCCCACCCATTACATCATTCGCCCCTAGCGGACGTCACGCGCACTAGTTTATCGCGTTCCGTGAGTGGGTAATTCGCGACAGTCGATTACGAAAACATCAATACACGCGGCGGCAACTTACACCCGTCACATCCACACCCATGTACGCAGTATATGCAGCTATAGATAGCCACCCACTCAGTGTAGCATCGAGAATTTGTGTCTTTTTAAAAGTGCGTTTATTTGAGCGTTCGTATCCGTAGTTATGAGTTGTGGATTCGTGACCTGTGGACCGAACGAGGCCCTCGTTGTTTCAGGTGAGTAATTTATCGATGTACATCGATATTTCGTTGCAATTTTCAATCAACAGCTCCATCGCTTTCCCTGACTAATCGTTGCATGGAATTATAATTTCACATGACGTATCGTCGTGTATCCCTATTGATCGATTATGGGTGTGGAGATTCGCTCTCCCGTTCGCTCGCGCTAAAAAATCTCAAACTCGTTGTACGATGATTGATTCGTCCTTCACCTCGCATATATGATAAAACGCACCCAAGAATATTACGTTTATCACGAATATAGCCTACGTTTGGAAAAATAAACCGTCCCGATTTCAATGCGACGTATCGAATTACCAATGATGTAACTTTAAAAACGTTTAAGTCTACTCCAGTGGATGCCATTTCAGCTCTTGGGTTCTCATGTAAGAGATGAAGCTAAAGATGACAAGCTGAAGAAATGATTATAGCGACTCAAAACACGCTACACTTTTCGGCTTGAATACCTAAATAATCTAGTCTAAGCTTGTAACTTCAGTAGGTTTCGTTTTAACAATATAGAAATAGTCTAAAAGAGGAATGTAAGTCATCCGTTCCGATTCCAAATTTGTGGAAGTTTTTTTAACTTTTAGCACCACGGCTATTATCTTTCTTTTAACATTTTGCCTCAATTTCTTCTTTTCAAAAGGATGCTGCTACGGCAAGCCTCTTCTCGTACCGGGAGGTCGGGTATTTGTCTGGCCGATTGTTCAGCAAGTACAAAAGTAAGCCTAGTCAGTTACGTTCCATCGTCGGTCTTACGCAATCGTCGCATTAACGAACCAAGCCAAAACAGGTTTAACTTGCAACTGGATTTCAAGTTGTTAAATGTTTTCCAGAATATCGCTGAACACGATGACTCTCCAGGTTGAAAGTCCAATGGTTTATACAGGTCAGGGCGTTCCAATATCGGTGACGGGAATCGCTCAGGTACGCGATTTGGAAAGAAGCGACTCAGCTCGTGCATTCCTTCCAGATTGTAAATTCCTCGAGCGAAATTAATGTTTTTTTTTAACAGGTAAAAATCCAAGGCCAGAACGAGGAGATGCTGTCCACCGCGTGCGAACAATTTCTTGGGAAAAGCGAGGAAGAGATTCACAACATTGCTTTGGTGACTCTCGAGGGACATCAGAGAGCCATTATGGGTAGCATGACAGTAGAGGTATATCAATGGTTCTCTCAACATTAACGAAACGCCACTCGACGAAGTTATCTCTATTATTCAATATTATTTAGTGCAGTCTCTCTGTGCTTTCTTTATAACGAAACGTCTGCGCGTATGTAAGTACATATTTCTTCAATGTTGTCCATTCGATTCGCAGGAAATCTACAAAGACAGGAAAAAGTTCAGCAAGGAAGTTTTCGAGGTAGCGAGCAGCGATCTGGTCAATATGGGAATAACGGTCGTGTCGTACACCTTGAAAGACATTCGCGACGAGGAAGTACGTTATTCGAAACACTTTATCATTGATAATAATAGAGAAGACTCTCTTTCTCTCTCTTTCTTTCTTTCTTTTTCTCTCTGGATCGCTATTCCTCCCCCAAATAGAGATGCGCGACAAAAAGGACACATCAAATGAATGTTCGATGCACGAATTTTTTCGTAGAGACTTCCGTTCCGATATTAACATACCATACTTTCTCTGTGTTAGAACAGTACACGATGCGATAAAAGCATTGGCGCCCGTTAATCCCTTAGTTCCGTATAAATTCATATTTCGAAGCAGGATAAGAAGCAAGAAAAAAACAAACAACACGAGAAATAAAAGAAAGCCACCTGCCCCATTTTCGATCGTTCGGACGCAAACGAACACTGATATTTGAGGTGTGTCGAGTCTTTTGTTTTTCTTTTTCAAATCAAACAAGAAGCAAAGAAGAAATTCGCCCGGTTTTCGAAGTACTTTCACACTCTTTACCATTCCGAATGTCAAAAAATATTGAATGCCTTTTTTTCTCTTTTTTTCTATACTTGCAGGGGGCAAAGGTACGTTAAATTTTTTGGCTTTTTTGTACTCGAAGTAACAAAGAGCGATAACAAAAAGAGAATATGGACGCACTGCCGAATTATATATATACACGAACGGCGGGAAATATGAGTACGCTTTACGAATAATCGAACGGCGATGAAGAGATAACGGGTCACGTCCGAAAAAATAAAACGGGCGAAGGATTTTTCGAGGTACTGTTTGGAAGATTAAAAACCAAAGTCCATTGTTTTTTTTTCTCTCCATATTCTCTGCTACGTTTCTCACTCATTAGCTGAACATGTGCTTCATTTGTTCACGATTCTACTACTTCCATGAACTCACACGTCATTACTTGGGAAATGAAATATTTTAATTTCTTTCCAGAGGCACTCGGCCCCGACGTTAACCCCATTTGCTTATATTTTTATTTTCTCATTCACGCAAAGTTGTTTAATTGAAACTGAACGAGTACGAGAAAATACGGTGTAATCCAGGTTCCAAGAAGGTGAAAATATCGAAAGTGGAACAATCGGGATCGGAAGAAAAACTAAGTTTTGAGTATCCCTCATTTGAAGAAAATTACGAAGCGTGTGTTCATATATTCCGCCATTAGTGTATATATATTTTGTCATCTCTTTTGTTTTCCCTTAAATCACTAGCTCGGAATAATTTCGTTTCACTTTACTTTGCTCGTATACGTGAAGAAAAAGGCTTTGCTCCCCCCGCGTTTCGATCTCGAAGTTTCGTCATTGAACGTCGCGATCGAAGTGATGTTTGTTTTTTTTCCGACACTTGCGTGTGTATATATGTGGCGAATTCTTTGCAGCCTTTTCGACATCGTTACACGTTTCTGTTATTTTTTTCTTCTTGTTTTTCGTCTCGCACAAACGTACTCGCATAGCGTTATGAAGATTACACAATAGATATTAGCTAAGTACAGTCCGTTGTACCGACGTTAGAATTTGTTTTTTCATTTTTCGTACACGTTTTTCGTTTTGCGTCTCTTGAGGTTTGCACCGAACCATCACTGTTATTTGATTACATATAAATCGTATAAATGCAACGTTCCCGTGCAACCTTTCTCATCGTCGCGAAGTCGAGACGACAAATTGCAACGAGAAAAAAAGAGAAAAAAAAAGTTTAATCGCAGGGATATCTGAAAGCTCTCGGAATGGCCCGTACCGCGGAAGTTAAGAGAGACGCGAGAATTGGCGAGGCGGAAGCTCGTAGAGACGCACAAATTCGCGAAGCTATCGCCGAGGAGCAGAGAATGGCGTCGAGATTTTTGAACGACGCCGATATCGCGAAGGCCCAACGTGACTTTGAGCTCAAAAAAGCCGCTTACGACGTCGAAGTACAGACCAAAGTGAGTGACGAGAACAAATTACGTTTCTTCACTTATCTTTCTTCAATTCCATCCACCTTCTTTTCATTATTTCAGAAAGCTGAGGCGGAAATGGCTTTCGAACTTCAAGCCGCGAAGACCAAACAGCGAATAATGGAGGAACAGATGCAAGTCAAGGTCGTCGAGCGAGGACAGGAAATAGCTGTCCAAGAGCAGGAAATCTTGCGTCGTGAGAAAGAACTCGATGCCACCGTAAAACGCCCGGCTGACGCTGAAAAATATAGGTATGAGATAGGTAGCTATCGGAAATTCCCGATGGTAAAAATCTGTGCAAAAGCTTTTAGAACTTTTCTAGAAACGATCGTGGATCGTGTGAGATCGAAACTTCTCAGAGTCCGATAACAAGTAGCGTACAATAGAAATGGCGGAAACGCGTAACCAAAAATCTATAAATCCGGGGATTTTTTCAAAGGCTGGAAAAAATGGCGGAGGCGAACAAATTGCGTCTCGTGATGGAGGCCGAAGCTGAGGCGGAAGCTATAAAGATTCGTGGCGAGGCGGAAGCGTTTGCGATCCAGGCGAAGGCGAAGGCTGAAGCGAGTCAAATGTCGAAGAAAGCCGCGGCTTTCAACGAGTACGGAAACGCCGCGATGGTCGACATGATGCTGGAGACTTTACCAAAGGTGAGTAAAGCGTCGAAATCTTAGAAACTTCGAATTTGAAAAAATCCGTTAAATCGTAAAAATCTTGTATCGTAATTTTTTAGGTCGCGGCGGAAGTCGCAGCGCCGCTCTCGCAAGCGAAGAAGATCACGATGGTTTCGAGCGGCAACGGGACGATCGGAGCTGAAAAATTGACGGAAGAAGTGCTGAGCATCGTGACGCGCGTCCCGGAACTCGTCAAGACTCTCACCGGCGTTGACATTGCGAAAGTACGTCAGCGCGACTAGCCCGAACCTCGAACGAAACGCGATCATTTCACGAGAGTGAAAAACAAATGAATCGTCGACGTGGGTGGGAGCGAAACGCAGCACGAACCATATCGACTTTATTTTTTCCGTTTCAGTCTGTCCTTGCTGCGTAAACGTTGCTCCGTGGTCCACAAGATTCCTGACAGAAGTTAATCACCAGCGGTACCGTTCCGCCATTTTTTTTTAACTTTTCGTATCACAATACAAATTTTTTATTAATTTGGAGCGAATCTCTCGACGGTTGTGAAACAACGAAGAGCGAAACAAATTTACACTTGCGATGCGTCGGACTAAAATCAATTTTCTTCTCGTAACAGAGAGACCACTTTTTTTTTTTGCTTTTAATCGCCAAAAAGCATATTGTGTCGTTGACGCAACCATCTCCGGTGATTCCTCCTCGTCGAAACACAAATTGGCTTGCAACGGAACTCGCTGATATCGGGAGCATGCAACAGCATCGTGACGTCGTTTAATCAAAAGATATTAAGGCTCGAAGATGGCGGGACGCATACTCGTACACTCGTACACGATCAGCGGAAAATAATGGGTGCGTTTAACGAATTTATCGACGCTTGCAGTAAAAATGAATATACGAGGTACCGTTTGAAAGATAAAAATCGCAATCTACCGTAAATTCTAGCCTATTTACTCATCGCGTAAACTTTTCAAAAAATTGTGACACTAATTTTCCCCTGGAGAATATGACAAAATATCTGATGGGGAAAAAATGATTTTTAATAAATTGTAAAATCAAGAATTTATAATTTACAAAAAATCATTTTTGCGATCTGAAAATTGTATCCGTACTTTCCGCTGGTAGTATCTACATACATATATATACATATTCATGAAAATCTATTATATTGGGTATACGAATCGTTTCCTGAAGAAGTACATTTTTTTCCTAGCAATCGTAAAGGACGTGGGCTTGTAGTTCAGTGATTTTATGTAATATATATTTTATTTGTGAAGTAAGTTTTTCCGAACTGGTCAGTGGCTCTACGTCCACATTCAATCTTGCTCTTCCTTTAATAGTATTTGATTTTCCTTTAGAAAGAGACGTCCTTAAATATACATAGAGAATTATTAATTGCGGTCCATCGAGACGTTTGTTCGTCTAGGCCTCTCGTTAATTTTCCAATGTTTGTATTTTTCGAAAAAAACGAATGTGTGCCATGCCGTGTGGCGATAATCGATTTTTCCACGAACTTTCCAGATCTAGTTTCGTATTGTATACGCCACGAACCTTCTTACCTCAATGTGCATATGTAAAGAAGAGAGAAGGAAAAATGAAGAAAAAGAAAGATCGAACAACCATTATGTACATTAAAGATTTAAGGATAACTCGAATGTCCGAACCAAATGTGTCGTCGAATAGTCTCCCTAGTCGCTAGTTTGAAACACAAATGAAAGAGAACGAGTTATGAACGCGCATTTAAAATGCGGCTTAGCACACTCCTCGGATATTATATTTTTTCTATTTCAACGGTGAGAATTCGTCTCGTTTTCGAGCAATCCCTCCGTGTACTCTCAAACGATTATAGCGGTGTAGCGATTTGTACGAAGAAACGAATATGAACCATCCTCGCGGAGATTCTGTGAAGGTCGATATTTTTAAGATATACTCTACACGTTGTATGCGTACAAAATAATTGTACAAACGTCGTCCGGTTTCTATAACCCGATTTAGATGCGATATTTCCAGATCCAATGATCTACACATTTTGTTTATTTAAACTTATTCCTTCCGTGTATCAGTCCCAATGTATATTCGAATGGCGAATGATTTTAACGTACGTTTCAATCAGGGGTCCGATGTCTTTTGCGTAGATATAATGCGTTTTATTAATTCGCAAGAACCCTTATAGTAATGTAATCGAAAGTTTAACCGTTCCAGAATTGTACCAATGTCTCTCAGCCGCTGAGTTTTCTTATCCACAAAGGTGGTCCGGTGTTCGTTTTAAATGACTGCCATTGCCGTTTACTGGATATACTCGATGGATTTTTCGTTGTGTCACAAAAATATATTTAAGTCCTGGAGTCACGTGACACGTCTTGTACAAAACTTTAATGTAGATGGTAGCTCGAAAAAAATGAAAAGTCTCGGAAAATAAATACGAATGCATAAAGTTCACAATTTCATCGTTTATCAATGCTGTTCATATTTCAAAGCATTCAAATTTCGCGCGCTCCGCGTCTGCGCATGCGCGTGAAGCGGTCCATTGCGATCATGGGCACTTCCTTTTTCGTAACGCCCCCGCGCTTCGCAGTCTTTCATTTTCAACTTGTGACAGTGTTTTGCTTTGCGTCTGTCAATGAAGATCCGATTAATTATCGAAGCAGCAGAGTGAAGCTAGTGATTTGAAGAAACGGCGCGGCGCCGTTTTGCCGAAAACGAGAATAAGAGCAGTGATAATGGGGAAGTGCAACATAGTTTGTTTGTTCCTCGTTACTTTCGTATTCCTCTGGATCGGATGTGAGGTTAGTTGTACACTTTCTCAATCCAATTTCGCCGTTATTGCTACCATCGATATTACTCAACGTTGCTTGTAACCGTTTCAATGGTGATAGGCGCAATCGTACGACGACAAGAGATGCAAGTGCATTTGTCCGAGCATATCTTCCGTGATAAATACGACTCAACCTTCGCCGGATCGGCTCAATTTCATCTCCAATGTACCACCTGACAGCTGGTGAGATTATCGCAATTCTATTACCAGACATTTGCATGAACCACGTCGATGCGAGGCGCCAAATTACTCGATGATGTTTCAGCAACTGCGAAGGTGTCATTCTACCCAAGATCAAACAGCAACTGATGGGCCAGGACAAAGTGTTTTGTCCTCGATGCGAATGCAAGTACGAGAATCGTAATACAGCTATCATAAAGGTGAGACATTCCAGAATTTTGAATATTCTTTAGCAATTCTAAAACACGCTTTAGAAACTCGAGAATTTTACAAAATGTTTGCAGGTTGGACTTTCTTTGAATATCCTCAAATTTGAGGCATTCTCTAGCAATTCTGGAACTTTGTACATTTTTAGGCAATCCTATAATTTTAGAGAATCAAGAAGCTCTTATTTCCAAAATTCCAGTAATCCCTACAAAATTTGATGTAAATGAGATCGCTTGCTACAGCTAACTTATTGTATCTCTTTCACTTGGAAATGATCAATTATCACAGCAAAGGTGAAAGTTGGGTTCCCTGGGAATACCTCAAACGAAATTATTGGATCACCATTTAATTTCGGTTATTATTTCAGTTTGTGGTAATCATCGTCATATGGGTGATATCGTTGCTGGTGATCTACATGCTCTTTCTCATCTGTTTGGATCCACTGTTGAACAAGAGGGTACACAAGGTGGCCGGTGGAGCCGGATATTTGGAGCATACCAACGAAGAGGATGATTCGTCTATTGCCCCTGGCACTTCCCATCCCATGGGTGTGCGTGGAAATGTTTTGAACCGTGTGGGCCATCAACAGGACAAGTGGAAACGCCAAGTGCGAGAGCAAAGGCGTAATATATACGATCGACACACAATGCTCAATTGAAAAGGGTCGATACAAAAATGTACAGTACATACATATATACATATACATATATATATAGCCTGCCGGCGAAAAGTATCGGCGCGTTTTTCGCAATTTTTCGATAAAAAACAGTAACGAGAATAATTTATAAAAATGTTCCTTTTGAATTCTAATTGATAGGAATGAAGATTCATTGGAAAAAATCGCGAAAAAAATGCTAAAGTCTGAGTCTGAAAGAATAAAATAGTAAAATTGTTCGTCGTGATTAAAAATTCGTACTCTTCGTCGGTAACGTGATTTATGAACGTTTAATCATAATGCTGTGGAACAAAGACAATGACTTCTCCGAATGTGATCACGGATGCAATATAACGATACGTTGGAATATTATCGATCAAAGAAAGTAAAGACATTGAGACTTCAATCGAATAGAATCTCCGATTTTCTCTTCCGTTCCACTCATTGGACAAACGTTGTCTTCTCTGTCGATTATCCATTGACCAATTCAAAAGAGAAACTCAGCTTGTCGCTTCTAATATGTAGTCCTTGACGCTGTCGTAAAGAACGAGAACAAGAGCTCCACCGGTACCGCGCAAGACGTTTGAAAAAGCGCCCTTGAAAAACGCCCCCGGGCCTTCTTTGCTCATCGTCTTTATCCAACAGTCCAGCGTATTCTTATACATTATGTCTTCCTTGCTGCGTCCGGATTGCATCATCATTCGTCGGCGAACGGTATCGAAGGGATACGAAATGATACCCGCTAAGGTTGTCACTGTCTGCGAACATGTGCGTCAGCCATAAGTTTGGACAATCACAATTAGCACCAGTGCTCAACTGTGTTGTCATTACATGTTGCATAGCAATCACTCATTACGTACTGATCACTGTAACATTTCCTAGAAAGGAAAAGGTTTACCGTACCTCAGCAATTAAGAAATTGATGTAAAAGGGTGCGTGCTTGGGATCTTCGAGCAAAGATGTTCTCGCGGTATCATAGAGGCCAAAGTACGAAGCACGATAGATAAAAATTCCCTGTACGCTGACATTGAAACCACGATAGAGTCCAAATAGTCCATCGGACTTGAATACTTTCACGAGGCAATCAGCCATTCCCTTGTACTCTCTGGCATCGCCTTTTCCCACATCGGCTGCTAGCCTATGTACGATCACCAATTTTTCAGCCAACAGAAAGCTCGATTTTGTTAGAAAAGAATAACTAGTCTGTAGTCTGTATAACTGTAGAGGGAAACCTCAGAATTGGCTCGGTTTGTTTGTTTGCTCAAATGCGTGATCGCGCGGACCTGGTACGTGCGAAGTCCAGGGGATAGACGAATATCAAAGATGTCGCACCGGCAAAACCACCAGAGGCCAAATTACCCGCGAATTGCTTCCAAAAATCGTCCTTCGGCACATCCTCAAGAAATATTTTTTTGAAGTGATCTTTGAAAGCAAAGTTCAATGCTTGAGTCGGGAAATATCTTATAACGTTGGCAAGATTTCCGCGCCAGAAACTCATGAATCCTGTTTCTTTGGGTATCCTCACGAATGCGTCGATCATTCCTGTTGAAAGAAATTATTGATGATCGCTGTCGTGGAGACTTGTCCGATCAACGGTGTACCTTTATATTGGAGATCTTTCGTAATTTGCTTCGAGGTATGCTGGACTTGAAGCAACAACTTTACACGCTCTATCGGAGCCACCGCAGTCTTCGCTACTCCCGCCGATAATCCTCCGGCTACGAGATCGATCAAGAATTCCTTCGGCGTCTCCATTGTTTCGTTTTCGATAGTAATACTTTATCCGGGATCGCTCGTACAATGTAGTCTTT
Organism: Ophioninae sp. B BG-2022a; assembly: GCA_030522765.1. NCBI lineage: Eukaryota > Metazoa > Arthropoda > Insecta > Hymenoptera > Ichneumonidae > Ophioninae sp. B BG-2022a. Next base: position 11,196 of record JAPYZJ010001947.1, read on the forward strand.
TCCTTTTCATTGCGCAATTTAATTCTTGGTGTTTCGGGTCCTAGTATTTTTGTTCTTTCAAATCTGACGTTTCGTGCGACGTTCAAATATTTCGATAAGCGTAGTTCAGCGAATCTCCGTTCAGCGGTGCTGCGCTGCATTTTCGAGCCGCTTTTCCCAACTCACTAAACTTATGGCCTCTGCACACTGCGAGCAATAAGCGGTATCCAATGGCAACTTCACTCTCCTAGAACATTTCCGTCATACTTGAGCTCTCATTGGATATCGCTCATCTCTCGTCGCTCGTCGCTCGCAGTGTGCAGAGGCCATTACTGTATTGAGATATCAACTTCTGCGCTGAGGTCGTGGCACATTTTGATGCCTCTTCTAGGAAAACTTTTCCTAGAAGAAAGAATCAGCAGTGTTTAGTGGATCACTTCAGTTGGATTAGTGATTTTTGTTTGAAGAATCAAATGTCAATGCAGCTGCAGCCTTACAGACTGTACACGTACAGTCTGATGTTCGATGGAAACCCCCTAGGGAGTGGCACTGGGAATCTAGAGTCCCATAAATTCCCACTGACTTTATTTATCGACGGAGCACGCGCCACTTTGGCTTAGCTTGTACCGATTGGTCATACGAGGAGGACGCCGTTCGCTCGTTCTCGTCGTATTTGCGATATGCTCGCTCCGATATCATATTCCCGTACGATGTTCATTGACTTTTCAGTTGGAACGCTCACCATGCTCCAAACCGGAAAGCCATTAAATCGCTTCGAATCCTGGTAGCTTGCGGTAGCCACGCGTCAGTGTATGCCAATACCATACAAATGGGGTACAAATGTCGACATTGAATAATGAGAACCATCAGCAAAGCCCGATACCTCCAAATAGTAATCCCCACGTAGCGTCCGGCGTAAAAACGCAATCCCAACAAACGGGTCGATGTCGATCAGCTAGAAAAAAAAACTAAATTCATCATTTCAATCTTTCATCTCCGGTGAGAATTTGTTCGTGGGAGAAAGATAGAGAATTGAAGAAAAGCGGGTGCTTCGATTTGCCGCCTTGTCCGAATTGGGCACCGCACGAGGCAAGCGGCGGGGTCCGAGGGGGCGGGTCGAGAGGCGCGACACTTGGCTTGGGCCGAGAAGAGGCGAGTGAGCGACGACAGCAGCCGAAATGGAGGAGAATCAAACATCGGAAAGTGTCGCCGTATTACCGGACATGTCCGAAGCGCTGACGAGCGAAACCGAGGAGGCGGATGATCTGACAACGAACGAGCACGAACTCGAGCATAAGCACACGGTAACGACGAGTGTGACGACCGTTCCCGGTGTTTCCACGAGTGTTCAAGGAGTCGGGGTGCCAGTCTCGTTACCCGTTGGTTCCATTATCGGAGTTGCCAATTCCACCAATGGCACGACTTTCAACGTCATCACCTCCGATCAGTTGCAGGTTTACATTATTCGTTTGCACCCTCCTTTTCCTAGCTCAATATCACGAATTCTCACATCAGACATCAATAGTTTCCTAATGAGAACGTATTCAGCGATAGAAGAATTCACATTCAATCCAATTCTATATGATGAGCCAACGGCGAAAAGGCTTTGCCGCGCTTAATGATTTTTTCATGAATTTCAGCTGTCAGGTTCGACGCAGTTCAAACAGGTGCTGTGCATGGCCAACAATGGCTTCATATGCGAGCCCCGCCATGAGAAGGACTCCGATCCGCTTAGTTGGAACGGCGAGCTTAAAGCGACGCACATCGTCATACAGAACAGTACGGACGAAGTTGAGAATGATCAGATTCACGTGACCCAAGCAGCAACGAATAGTCCGCAGGTGTGCAGTTGGGCAGAGTCGGCTAATATGGCAGTACTGCCTGTGAGGTGCAAAAACACAAATGCAGAGTTGCACAAGAGTAGATTCGGTTCGGGCGGCAGAGGCCGTTGCATCAAACTCGGACAGGAATGGTACACGCCGAGTGAATTCGAGGCTCTCTGCGGTCGAGCGTCCAGCAAAGACTGGAAAAGGAGCATCAGATTCGGCGGCAGGAGCCTTCAGACTCTCATAGAGGAAATGATACTTAAACCGCACGCTACTTCCTGTACCTGCGCTGCTTGTTGCGATGACGAAACTGCGGTAAAGTCTCGTTGATCTTCTTGTTTTATTATGTTCTGTTAACTTCTCTCGTAATAGCCAATGAATTGTCTTTGCCAGACTGGTCCTGTTCGACTTTTTACGCCTTACAAGCGAAGAAGAAGAACAAGAGAGGCCTCTGACAGCGAGACGCCTTCGCGGAAGCACAAGAGCGACAATTCGAGAGACGGCAGTAATAACGATGAGAGCGACACGGACGCCGGTGGCGCAGACAAAGAAGTTTGGCCACAGTTCGTCTCCGCTGACGGAATAGTTGTTCACCAGAATGCGGAGCAAGATAGCGCCGCCCCTGTTATTCAAAGCGTTCATCAGGCCGACAGAGGAACGACGGTTGATGAAATGTTCAAAAAATTGGAGGAAATCTCCAACAAAATAACGAAACTATCGTACGAGTTTAAAAAGACATTGGAGGAGGTGAAAGAGGCGAGCAAGCAGCAGCGGCGGGAACAAGCCTTGGCTGCTCAATTGGGCACCCGCGGGGAAGTTATCGAAACCGTTGGTCTCCAACCGGCTACCGGTGGGAGTCACAATAAAAAGGTTAAATATCGCAATCTTTCATGCCTGATCAAGTCGGCGAGGCGAAATTTCCTAATTCTGTATTTTTATCGATTTCAGTGCGCCAACTGCAACCGCGAAGCTTTCGCCGAGTGTTCGCTTTGCAGACGCACGCCTTACTGCTCGACTTTTTGCCAACGAAAGGACTGGTCTGGCCATCAAGAGGAGTGCGTTCGCGGCGCGGCCAAAACTGTGATGCTGATAGTAGAGAGCAGCGCAGAACCGAACGCTCTTTCGACCACTTCAGGTGACCAATAGCGTATCTCAGGAAAGGGTGGAAATACATCGATAGAATGTAAAGTTGATCGCTCTTAGGAGAATTATCTAAAATAATTTACGGTACTTTTTTTGTTTGTTTTTATACACATGAAGGGAAATCTTATACCATGCATTCATAATCATATATGTAAATAGACGTAGCGAGTATTTTTTACGCAAATATCGTATACTCTACAAAGACGAAGGCACCCGACCTTTATGTAAAAAGTTGACGATCTCTTCGTACAATTTCTCTCACGCAACGAGGTTTATCAAGCAGACGAAAATACGACGATAATCAGGTTACTCCTTGATCTTAAATTCTGCCTGGCAAGTAAAGAGTATAATTTCGAAGTTTTGGTCTCGAAGTCTTTGAAGCAATCAATTTCTCAGTTAACCAGGATGATCAGATACCGTTCAACAGATATGGAATACAACGATGTAATATTTCATTCTGGCTGATCCGTTGGCGTTGTATAACACGTTAAACGCCCAGCGTGAATCAGTGATGTGAATAGTTAATAGCCTTTACCCAAACATGGGAGACGTTCAACGTGATAAAACATTCTTGTAGCAAGATTCGATTATATGATATTACGATTTGCGTGGAAAATTGGTAATTGTCGAAAGTGCATTTTGCCAGGACGAAAATCATTAAAACACTTTTGTTATAAACGTCGGTTCGTATGATGGGTGTACGTTTTGTTCTCTATTTTTATAGCACGTAAGAGATACAATCGTGCTTGCGAGCGTACAATATTTGTACATTTTTTTATTCCAAAGGATATACATACGTGAAGAAGAAAAAAATTATGATTTGTTAATTCGAGATATTTCAATCACGGCAGCCGTATGAGGTCTTCGGGACGTATGGACATGTTTCGAGTTGAGACGGTTTACCCAGATCTTGCTAGTTTATTTTGGGGAAATTTTCGAGTAAAGTAAAAATTAGGACATATTCATAAAAAACTATTGACGTTTATGTTGAGTAACAACATTTGAGTTTTATCAACGCAAACGTACGAGGTTTCGAATATCCTTTGACAATTTGATCAAAATAAACTGCCGTTTATTACACTTAATAATTTCCATAGTGCTTTAGTCTGTACAGGTAGGCGTGACCCTTGTTGTTAGATATACCGAGGTATCCACTGCTTGGCGAATAATCAATCTTCAAGGGATTATACATTTTCGTCTGAAAAGTTGGGAAATTCGAGAAAACCGTAAACGATGGTAAGTGCAACATTCTGAAAGCGTTCTCCTTGAATCTCGATGCAATCGCCAATATCTCCGACGTTGGATTGAACTTCAACGCACTAATGGGTGTAACGAGATTAAGAACGATCTTCAGAGGTTTTGGGTTCGTTTCGGTCATAATTCTCTCAGTCTCGTAAACATTGACGACTCCTTGCATACTTCCGGTTGCCAAAAATTGACCGCTCGGCGAGACTGCCACCGCCGATCCTGCCATGCATCCATCGTCATTGGCTTTGTGTATGCAGCTTCGACTCTTCAAATCCCAAACGTACATCTGTTCGCCCTCTGGGATAATCGAACAAAAAAAAATAGTATTCGAATGTGGACTTGGCAAAGTATAAGCAAAAGTAACATCGATAAGGGAATGAAAAAGTACCTCCATGACTGATGAGAGTTTCGCTGCTCGGGGAGAAAGTCAAGGCAAGGCAGTTACTGTTCATTTGAAAAGTGGCGACGAGTTCTTTCGTCGCGCTCGATACCAAAAATATCTGTCCCATTCGGCCAACGATCGCAATGAATTTGCCGTCCGGCGAAACTTCGAAATTCTGACAAAAAAAGCGGGATTTAGATTCGAGCGACTTTTCAGACGACAGGACGAAAGTGTTCGTGATAAAATATCCTTGGCACCTGCATATTGGTGACGCCATGGGGTAACGGTACTTTGTAAGTTTTGCCGCTCATAAGATCGTAAGTTTGACTGAACGCGCGATCCCGAGTGCCCATTATCACTTCGTTACCTTCCTTTAAGAATCTCGCGCAGTTTATACGAAACTTGTCGAAACGAATGCTCTGCAGTTTCGCGTTTTCTCGGCCGTCGACCTGCAAACGTTTTTATCAATATACTGTAAATCGCATTGAACTAAGGTGTGACTCTACGATTGTAATTCCCTTACCTGAAACACTGACAAAACACCGGACAGTCCAGCAACAATGGCAACCGTTGAAGTCGGATGAAACTCCAGACTCGTGACGATCGAACCTTCCGTACGGGTCGACCTGTTTATATCTGTGAGTGCTTTGATATCGATCGTACCCTTGCGAAGCTTCTTCACCTTGGATACGACCAAATGATTGCTGCGCTGAAACAGTTAAAGTTTTCCCTTTTTTCGTCACTTGTCATCTTCCAAAAAACAATTCGTCAAATAAACATCAATTAGCCCGGAAGTTCGTTTGTTCCGAACGCGCATGGCTCTTATTTCTTCTGGATATAATCGGAGGGTGTATTCGAACATCATTGAGTCAAAGTTGAAAAAACGAAATACTAGAGAAGAAACGGCTATTAAAATAGAAGTTCTTACTATTACGTTTGGTGGAATTGATTGTTGTATAAATCGGTAGATTATGTATCAACTAAGTGTTATATAACAGAACATAAAACGTACAGATGAGCACTCGTTATCACTTATCAATTGAAAGTGAACACTTATTAATTTTTAAATATCTTTGTTTATAACATATAATTTGCAAATTTTGCCAAATACTTTTCTGGTTTGTTTGGGTTTGTTTTGCTTGACTAAGTAATTACATCTGCGAATTTACCTTTAGTATCTCATCATCCGAATCACCATCCGCGTCAACTTCTTCTCTGGTATCGAGCGCTGCCCACTTTGGAGTTCCCACAATTTGCGTGAATTTGTCCTCCAACAATGCGGTATATGTATTCATAGGCCTATCGAGCGGCACCTTGCTCCGCTGTTCCTTCCGAGCTCTGTGCACGCTGCAAGAGAAATATCACTTGTTTTACGTATGTCGAGAAATAAAAGTGCGTGGCACACTTACCTGTAACCTATGTCGCTTTCATCGACCCATGCGACGTTATTCTTGCTCTCGGAGTCGGATTCAAATACGATCGGTGCGTCCGAATCACTCTCATCCGAATCCTGAAGCGAGTTTGGCACATCTGCTGTAGTTTTCGCGTCGATCTTAGTAGAGTGACTAAGATCCGGTAGATTGGTTATGACATCACTCGGATCACCGAAGACCAACCGTTCTAACCTAAAAATGGGTAGAAAACGTTAAAAGATAGTGAAAACATTGGGTTTGTTTGGGTTGACGTTAATGTATGGTAAATGTACGGGGAAACACGCGTACCGTGTTTCCTCGATAGCGTTGTATCTCGTTCTTTTTCTCTTGCGTCCAGGTCTGGTGACGATCTTCTGTTCGACTTCTGCACCAGCTTCGCTCTCGTCACTGGAGCTGTCATCGTGCCGATTACTATTTTCGCTTTCAACACTTTGGTCATCATTGTCGCTATCGACAACGTTCTCTTCATTTTCGCGGTCACTGTTTTCTTCTTCTACTTCTTGATCACTTTCTTCATCAATTGGTGGTTTAACCCGATCGTCAATTTCATCTACCTTCGTAATCTTCTTCATTCTATGCTTTCGACGATTATTCTCGATAACCTTATATTTCCGCAATACTTTTTTCGAGCTTTTTTCCATGTCTTCCAAGTCACGATCTTTTAATTTTTGATTAATTTTCCAGACTCGCCATTCACGGAGAAAATAACAGACTTAAAATAATACACGGAAACCACGTGTATACAGAACCAGTCCAGTGTGAACTTCGCTCGTACGGGCGATCCACTGAGCCGCGCCATGATACTTCTTCATCATCAGCACAAGCGCCACTAGAGCCAACCAGCACCTCCGTGAAGTTTGCCGAACAAAGGTGTTTTTGGGGATGCCTTCCCGTGCATTGGGAGTAATCGCGTTTTGTTCGCCTTTTAGCAATTTTAGCTCTCAAATGCGCATGATCCCAGATAGATTACGATTCCCCCAGAAGCGTACGATCGGTAATCGGTAATTTGGAAGTTATTTATTATACGTGTGTTCATATTGCATTGATTGTAAATTTCCAACTATATCGTTTGGGTTTGTTTGGATATGTCAAACTTCGTTGTTATTTATATTATTACTCTTTACACAAGTACATTATTTAATGGATTTACCTACAGCAATCTGCGAGACTGATGTTATAAGAGGGTGAGGGGCTGGGGGGATGTGTGGACTAAGCAAAAATGTGAACAAAGAGGAGATTGTCGTAGATTGTCATAGATTTACGTCATGCCAATTAAATTCACGGGTAATATTATATTTCACTAGAAATTTGTTCGCTACTGTTTTTTAAAAGTGATAATTTCAAAGAATGGTTCTTTCTTTCGCCTGCTTCAGTGGAGTCCTTTAAGGATCTTCGAAAAGTCCACATAATCATAGAAATGTTCAAACTCATTTTTTTTTTAATAAATATTTTTTCGTCAATCAAACCCAGAATCAGGATCTATAGAATTCACATGTACAGAAGATGCCTGTTTTGTTTGATCATAAGAATGTTTCAACTTTGCTAAATCTCGATCAAACAATAAAAAAAAATTCTCTAGCACCCTTACTTCAGGTGGTATTTCGCTGTGTTTATTCAAACAGTGATTTCGATAATAAAATTTACATTTCATCATCATCTTCGTCTATTTATTTTATGACAGAGGTGAGCAAACTTGCATACTCCTGCACTCTTATCTCGTTGCTTTAATTGAATTCGCGTTTATTGGTTTTAAAGATCGAAAAATGATTTATCGACGGAAGTATCGAAGTAAATAGATAAGACACGAATCCCGGTAGCACAACCGTAGCGTTGAGGCTCTCGCGAGATTTCGTGACCTTGAAATCTAATGGACACACTGCGACAGACACGGTTATCGTATAGCGTCTTAAATCGCGGTACAGAACCGCGTATTAATAGTGAACTTACCAAACAACGAGGACCGTGGGCATCGACGACGAAAATGCGTGCCTCGCGAACGCAGTGAACTTCGAACGCTATTTTTTTTTTTTTTTTTTTTTTTTTTTTTTTTTTTTTTTTTTTTTTTTTTTTTTTTTTTTTTTTTTTTTTTTTGTTCGTGATGGTCTCGGATTATCGTAACTGACGGAGCGTTACTTCAATTTACACGTCAACCGTCACACAAGTCCAGCCTTGATTTCGGGCATGTTATTATTAGCTCGAAAAAATCCTCGGTTCGTTCTCGCATGGTGTTTTGCGTCTGCGTGAATGGATATTAGTTTTTAAACGTCATATGTTTCGCGTGCTACCAAATTATCAATCGTAAACGTTCAAGCGTACTTCTTTATTTTTTTTTTTGCCTCAGCACCAAGAAAGAATAACGTTATCGACGAATCCATGATAAATGTACATCGTGTTATCAATCGCAGAACTTGAAGCTTCACTGATTAGTCCATACGTGGTCACTTGATTGCAAAATCTAAATCAATAAAAAAAAAATATATCGATGCTGTGAAATATTGAGTCAAAGTTATAAAATCGACGATGACAATAAACAATGAATAGTGAACACCAGTGAATGAATGACGATCAGCAATAATGGATCTCAGTGTATATCGACGTATAATCATCTGTGGACATTTATAAACATTAAAAATGGATTTCTTCAAATCATAAATAAATATCAAATGCTACGTACAAAATTTGAAGGAATCAACAAATGTTGATTTCTGTGAAATATTAACACTCTGGTTTACGTCGTATTTTTTTCGCCACGTTGACATTACACTCTGCGTCACCAGTGACTCGAAAGTTCCATCCTTTACAGAACTGATTCGAAGCATTTGTTTTTATAATTATAGTAACGAGATTGATTCTTCAAAAAATTCCGGAGTACGAATATGCAAGTATGAATCCGATATATCTATATCCGATATTCGTTTGGTAAAAAAGTTATTTAACAAAAATGACGAAAATACGCGAAGCAAGGTGAAACGTCGTCGGGTCACTGATGATCCAGGTGTTCACCAACGGGTTGGAAAAATAATGATAAATGCGTGATTATTCATTTGCTTAATCAAACATTTCAATAATCACCATCGATAATAAATATTAGAGTTATATCTTAAAATCGTAAAAATCAAAAGTTTCTGTTGCTCGATATATTGGATTAATAACGGTGGGAAATCAATTTTTTCAGAAGGGGTATATCAGGAAGATTTTTAGAGGGTGACTGCATCAGGTGATCAAGAAACCAGATGTCTACTTGATGATTAGGCAAGCATGACGAATTCCACTTGAGTTTGCTGAGGAAATCATTAATCAGCTAGTGTAGCGAATTGCGTTTGTTGCCTTCATTCGTGCAATGCTCATTTTTTTAATTTATTTCAAGACGAAACGTTTCTTCTTTTCTTCGGATTAGCTGGCTTCTTCGCTTTTGGTTTTTTCCCTGTTTTTATACTTTTATTACCGTGTACATTTTCCTGACCTCCTCACACTATTTGACCCTTATCCAACTACTCCTTTTGTCGAAATCTTTTAATATCGAAATTTTCCAAAATATTTCGAACTGAAAATATGTGACGTTACAATTCACTGAGAATGTTCAATTTTCTAGAAAGTTCCGTGATATCCTGGAACAATCTGGCCAAATGGTCTCAAGCGTTTTTTTTGCATAATTTTTTAAACTTTAAGAGTTATTATAAATTGATCGAAACCATTCGAAATTAATATTTTTCGTGTTTTTTATTTTTGAATAATTTAAATTGATAATTTAAAATAAATGATTTACATAAATCATATTTATTATGCAGAGATACTGAAAAAACCCCAACTTTACAAATTTCGATAATTACTGGACATTTTTAACACACGTTCGGGATTGACGAATTTTTGACAAGCTTTTAGATTTCGTGATTCTATAGGCCCGTTCAGAAAACGCGATATATTATCGACAGACGTCTGCAGATAATTATACAGTTTTACGTAATCGTTTTATCAAGTATATATTTGTCGTAGCGACGAAAGAGGAGACACGTTGACAAAGCTGTATTGACACTTCGTAAGCAGTGTGGAAGGGCTATCAAGGCTTTTCGAAGCGATGGCATTAGTCATTGAACTTGTGAACGTGTTGAAGGTACTCACGTCAGCTCATTCAAAAAATTCTCATTTCTCATGGGGGACATTAGATTCTCACAAATTGTTCTTTAATATAATTATTCATAAATAATATTCAAGCCAAAATAGGTTTTTAATCATTTTTCTATAATATTATTATTTATAAATAATTCATTAAGAATAAAAATAAAAAAAATAAAAATAAAAAAATTATTTTAGAAAAGGATTGAAATATCGTGACAATGTTCAGTATTATCATTCAGACGTTTCATGAAAATTGCATTTAAGAGTTGTACGTAAAAATCTCATAAATATTTTGTTTGGTCACTTTTTTTCGTATTTTCAGTGTTTTATATAGTTTTATCTAATCCTTGAGTTTTTTTTATATTTTTCTGTATCTCGAGTCACCCTCATTTCGGAGTGTTTTAATCGGCTGTTAAAAAATTGTGTTGATCATCCTGTTGATATAATTTTACTTACTCGACTGACGGCAGTCTACTGTATTTGTTTTCGATGTGTGCCTACATTTACTATTACGTCTTACTCCAAATATCGAATTTAGAAATTTTGCAAAAAAAAATTTTTTTGGAGATGCAAAAAATAAGGGAATGGGCGATTTTTTTTAAATAAGTCAAGTAAAACAATTTTATTTGTTTATTTATTATTTTATTGTTAACTAATTCATTATTTATAGTTATATAAATAATAAATTAATATATTATCTGTAATTATAGATAATAATTATTATAATGATTAAATTATTAATAATTAAATAATTATAAATTTATAATTATAGATAATAAATTAATATATTATTTATAATTATAAATATAAATATTATTACGTGTTAATTATCGATTCATTCATAAGTGTATATATATAAATAAATACCTGTATGAAAACTTATTAACCAAAAAATGAGTGAAGCTTAAATTAATTAAAAAAACGTGTATTAACATTAATTCAAATGTAACGCCAAGTGTTAAATAGTGTAATTGGAAAGTATTTAATTGCATAATTTTGTCTCACTTTATCTATTTATCTATACCATCCTGTCGTTCATCAAACCAGATAAACAATACGACAGAGCAAAGAGATGGGGAGAGTGAGAAAAACTGAAAGATAACCGCGGGAGTTTCTGAGTCGTTAGCATAACACCACGAACTGCTTTACCTCATTGTAGTCAGTCCGCAGCCGCGATCGTGTCACATTTATCGTCTCTTCTTTCAAATACTTATCGATCCGTGTCATGGAGTTTCAAAGTAGCTTGTTAACGTTCCATCTTTAATATTAAAACCGGACTTTTGTTTCATTTTAATCTAACCGAAGTGAATAAGTTATATCTTCACTGAAGTGTCCCACGTATACTTGAACCGTGATAATTGTTGATCGTAAAAATCGATTGGGATCGTGAAGAATGAAGTCTCGATGACCAATCGCTGGAAAACTATAATCCTATAAATAATAAGCGATTATTTACGAGTAATAATTTATTACCTCTAAAAATTAATTATTCGTGTATAATAATTAGCTAGGGTTAATAATTCGTTAGTAATGACTAATGATTACTCAAGACGAATAATTAGTTAGCTACGACTAATTACTGATTAGCCACCATCATCCAAACCCAAACAAATCAATTATCATTGAACGTTTTGATTCGTAAATATCGAAGAGACAAATTAGTTGAACTTTTTTTCAACGTTTGATTGTTCTGTTTACTTCCGACAACGTCGCAGCCCGTGATCATCAGGTTGAACACGAAATCATGGTCGTCGAAGCATCAACAATGGTCGTCGATTATCTTATCTTCGTTGCGGTCATCATTGCCTCGTTCGTCGTACCACTTTGGGGAAGGTTCAGGGCTAAGAAAAAAGAAACAAAAGCGGATTACGTGTTTGCTACTGGTACCGTCTCTATGGGCGCTATGATGCTCTCAATTGCTCGAGGAACACTAGGAGTTCGATCCTTTCTTGGATACCCCTCCGAACTCTATTATCGTGGCAGCGCTATGTGGGAAACTCTTTACGGAATGCTACTCTCCTATCCCATAGTATGCTTCATTTTTGTACCTGTTTACTACAGTCTCGGAATTACATCGGTTTATCAGTATCTCGATATGAGGTAATTATTGATATTTGTACCATCTAAGCTAATGAACGAGGAAAAAAAATTGCGAAAAAGTGAAGCTTTTTTTCATGATTTTTTAAAAAGTCTCGAAATTGTTTTATTTTAGGATCAATTAAAGATATTTTCACGTTCAGTGAAACAGATAGACGTGAATCTTAATTCAAAAAAATATTTTTTTTATAAATAAATATTATTATATTAATTTTATATTATTATAAAATTATATTAATTTTATATTATTATAAAAATTTATAAATATATATAAAAATTTATATACATATATATATATAAATTCAGTTGAAGTACAATATATGACAGAGTGAACAACTGTAAGAAATTTCCTTCCTCCTGGTTGAAGTGAAACGTCTGGTTTAATTCGTCGAAAAGAAAAAAAAATTGCCAGATAATTTTAATGTTGAGCGAAGCTCTTGTAGATGTTTTTTATTTTTAGAAAAATACCCACGTTTCGATATGAAAAAATATTTTCACCTAAATTATTTTTAAAGGTGCTTTGAGAAATAGAGATATCGCTAGCTGTTACAATGACAAAAAAATGTTGGACTGAAATTTTACGAACTCGACTTTTATTGTTCGAGTCATCGTTCATATCGGTTGAAAAAGCGGTTTTGTGAAAGCGCGTCTACGTTTTACCAAAAACACTGCAATATTATTTTTCAATGTAATTTTTAGTGTACAAAAATTAATGATATGCTAAAAGTAATATTTACAAAAATTAAATTACTTTGATCGTATTAATTATAATTGACGAACGTAACACAGTTGTTATTTAATTTGACAAAAATATTGTTTTAGGTATTATATCTTTGTCACGAAAAAAATTATTTTGTAAAATAATTTTTGGGTCTTTATTTTCATAATTTATAATGTATACCTTTGTAATAATTATTTCTTTGATAAAATAATTGTTGATATCATTATCATTTTGAATAATAATAATATAAAAACGATAAAAAATTATATAAAATAGATTTCAGTATAAATATTTTTGAAAGTACAAACTACAAAAGAAATTGATTTTTTGAAACTTTCACGTTGTGGGTCCCCCTTTACATTAATTTATAAAAATTATCGCTACATTGATAACAGTGTGACTTCAGCTGCCATCACAGCTGGTTCCAAATAATGGCTAATTAATAGTTTGGGCCCATATTCGTAACATTCTAGGCCTGTTCGACGTTGTCATTATAGTATAGAGAAAAATAGCTTTTTCCCCCTCTAGATGTGATCATGATTCTTTGCTATACTCCGTTTGACTAAAGAGACTAAATTTTAATAACGCAATTACTAAATTGTCGAATTACAACGAATTTGTAATTTCATAACTTTCATTAATTTTTGATCGTGCGATGAGAAAAGAAATGTGGTGTGTACAACGTCACGTGATTTTTTTTTTTTCAGATTTAAGTCGAAATTAGTGAGATGTTTGGCAAGTTTTTCATACGTTATCCGAAGTCTCCTGAATCTTGCTGTGACGATATTTACACCTTGCGTGGCTCTGAAAACCGTCATAGGCTTGCCTTATTGGGCGAGCATTTTAGGTATAACGACGATATCAGTCGTGTTTTCATCGATGGTAAGCAATCGAGTTAAATTCGTTATTGTCAAATAAAAATGTCAACAACAACAATTGTTATTGAAAAATGAATAATTTAATGAATTGAATAATAAGGAAAAATCCATAACAATTTCAACCACAAGAACAATGATAATAATAATCTTTATTCATTTTAAATGAAATTATTATTTCATTAATAATCATTCGTTCGATAATAATTTTATTGAGATGGAATTCTGAATGAAATTATCATTTTATTTGAAATTTAATAATTATTTCATTGTGAAATTCGTGTTTGTCAATATAAAATGACGATTTTAGGGTGGCCTCAAAGCAGCCATTATGTCAGATGTAATTCAGGGAATTACGATGATTGGAGTTTCTCTAGTCATCATCGGTCAGGGTCTCTTCGATATTGGCGGTGTTAATCCTGTGCTCAACATAACTCAACAGCGTGGACGTCTTGATTTTTTCGAGTAAGTTTAATTTTATTAAACTACAACGTGCACAAATTTCATAAATAAAATTGACTAATTTTTAACTGACTGTCGTAGATGCAAGTATGAAATAATTGTTTTTAAAAGTCAATTAATATGTCAGACTGAAACTTATCGTAATTAGAATTTCGAACGGGAACTCAAATGTACGTAAACGAATTTAGTTCGTATGATCGTTACGATACAACGTTGATCCGAAAAGCCTTGAAATCCAATAATAGAACGAACAAAATTTTACTAATTAAAATTACATAAAATTCGTTCCAAAAATTATTCTATCGAGACTTTTCCGGCTGCCGAAACAGTTGTAATTGGTGTATTGAAATCGTCACCGTTCCAGATTTCCGTTACGCAAGCTGTCACGTGTTTGAGTGTAAAATGTATGAGGTCTTGACATTTTTGACTTTTTGAATATATTAGTCGAGGATATATGACGTTCATGTGTCCCCAACAGATGTTACGAGTGATGATATATGTGGATAAAAAATAATAATTTCAGATGTTTCGATCCGTTGAAAATGACGACGATATATTTGCAATTTTAGTATCGTATCGAACAAACGTGACCAATATATCATATATGAGGCCAAAATAGAGGAAACGTGGATTTAAGAAACTAGATTTTATCGTACATGCTCAGCCTTACAAATAGTTAGTTTAATTATAAATTGACACTTAGAAATGTTAACTTTCCACATTCAATAATAATTCAAATCAAAATCGACAATATTGACACAGGTTTTCGACATAGATTCTGTCCAGGACTGTGTTTCCGTTCCGCCGGACAAAAAAATATTTCTCACTTTACAAATTTTTTCAATACAGTTCGATCACGTTATATTTATCACTTATTACCTAAAAATTCAATATATATCGAGTTTGTTTGGGTTGAGCTCGCAAAATCATGAATTTTTGAGATTTTTAATATCCATCCAGTAATCTCTTGAGATACGTGGATCGTCATGAGCCGGCTTGTCTGCTTCTGCAATATTATTGTTCAGGACAACCTCTATATATAACATATATTTCATTATATCCATAACATAATTTCCTCTTATTATAATTCACACCTTGAATATGTAAATTACTGGAATTGGATAATTCATCAAAAACGAAAACCGATCGATATTAGAAACCGTAATGTTATATTTTCCTCAGTTTCAACATGGACCCAACAATACGTGTTACGACGGTTTCTGCGACGATAGGCCAGCTCTTCATGAGTCTGTCGATATTCGGTTGCCAGCAAAACTTTGTTCAACGGTACTGCAGTATGAGTAGTCGCAGCAAAGTTATAAAGTGAGTAGTAAATCGGCTCGGCCATCGAATGCAATATCTTTTCACGATGAAAGTACGTAAAAGTACAAAGAAGAAAAGACTCCAATTCTAATCCGCTTAACGCTTCCAACCCAAACATATCCGAGCAACTGCGATACTGATCTCCGCTAAAAAACATTGTTTGAATTGCAGAACGATGCTGACAAACATGCCAGTAATAACGATACTGTTCTCGCTATCATGGGTCGTCGGAATGGTGATTTTCGCTAACTACGCGGACTGCGATCCGTTGAGTCTCGGTTACATATCCAAATTCGACGAGATAGTTCCGTTTTACGTGGAGGATCGTTTGTCGTACATACCCGGTTTGTTGGGTTTGGTTATGGCGACGCTCTTCAACAGCGCGCTGACATTGGCCGTTTCAAATCTCAATTCTCTCGCGACCGTAACGTTCGAAGACTTTCTGAGTCAGATACCATCGCTTAGGAATTTACGAGACACGCAGCAGTTGAATACGATAAAAATAATCGGCGTGCTGTACGGTGTTTTGGTGATAGGCATAAGTTTTCTCGTTGCGATGCTGTCAGGTGTCATCGAGTCGTCGATGTTGATGACATCAGCAACGTCGGGCCCACTTTTGGGTGTTTTCGTTTTGGCGATGTTGGTACCGTGCTGCAACTGGAAGGGTGCAGCGGCCGGTATGATTTTCAGTCACGTAACGACATTGTGGATTACCTTTGGTCATTTAACGTTGACGAATGATACTGAAACTTTGCCGTTGTCGAAAGTTGGATGTGGCAACGACACGTTTACCTCGCATCTTCAGAGGCCATCGGATCGAACGGACAGATTCGACATTTTTACCACGGCTAGCCCATCAATTAACGATCCAACCAAAAGTCCTTTGGAGGTTATGTACAGTATTACTTACATGTATTACGCTTTCATTGGCAGCTTGACCACTGTTATTATCGGTATAATCGTCAGTCTCGTAACTGCTGACTCGAGCAACGATGCTTACGAGGAACATTTGTTGCATCCGTTGGCTCTTAAATTGTCAAAATGGTGTCCCGGTAAACCCCGCTTGTACGCGAACACACGGCCCGATACTCGGCCAAATTCGACTTTTGTCACCACCGTCATGTCTCTGAACAACGGTACAAACAAATTGAATCCGTTCGTTAGTACCGCGGATGGAAAAGTTCAGCTCAATAACGCTTACGTTGATAAACTGAATGCGATCAAAGGGGCCTCACTCGAGGCTACCAGCGAAGTTATCAAAGGAACCAAACTCTGAGGAATTTGGACTTCGGAATTCGAAGGAGGAATAAAAAATCATCGTTTTTGTCCGTAGTATTTATTTAACGTGTAAGAGACGATGGGTTACAGCTGAAAATAATGTTGTACTCGACGATTTTGTTTCCATATATTTGTAAGTGTACAAGTGTGCTGAAAGTGTACGTTGGCAGATGAATACTTCATAAATGATAGTACTTAATAAATAATAAATAAATAAACAATACTGAATAATATATCTCATGAATAAACAATACTAGATAAATAAATAATAAACAATAAATCTTAAAAAATGTAAAATAATCTTTAATAATAAATTTAACAAATAAAGAAATAAAATTTGATAAACTGCGGCTTAGCATAGAAAAAAATTTACGACGATTCAACGACCAAACGCGAATGATGATTCAGAAAGATTATTAAACTATTAGAATAGAAATGAAAAATCGAATTTTGATGATTGTTTAGTGACTTTTTCCTTCCGCAAATGTTAAAAAGATTTCTCCCTCTGGAAGGAGCCTTCATAATTTTCGTATGAACATTAATTGAGACTGATGATGGTGATATTGGTGAATGAATGGACGAAGCCAATTTGATTTCAAGCTTCGAAAAAAAAACACGTGGCAGAGAGATAAAACAAAAAGTACTACTCACAAATTGATCTCAAGAGCTGCCTGCTGTCGTTCTTTACTCAACTGAAGCACTCGTTATCTTAATATCTTCAATGTCTCGGGATAGACGATATATTTATAGGTTATGTTAATTTTGACCGATACAATAGAGCGTACGTAAGCGTTTGGAATGAGAAGCAGTATTTTTTATATCGAAAAAGAATGTAATACCTCACAAATAAAATTTAAAGCCTATCTTCTTTCGTTGTTGTTTCTTTTTTTTTGTTTATGTTTTACAGAAGACGATTTTACGATAAGAAATTTTTTTTATAAATAAAATGCAAATTAAATGAGATCAATTGTTTACCCAATTTAATCTGATCCGTTGGCCGTGCGGGCTAAGGCGCGGCTAGCGGATCCGGGAGGTCCCGGGTTCGAATCCCGGTAGCGGTCGAGATTTTTCTTCGAAATTTTTTGATGGAACTCGTTCCGCTGCCAGGAGGCAAACTTGGGACCGGCTGTACTGGCATGGGTTTTCCGCAGTTTCCCTATGCCCGTGCCAGAAATGGCACGGTGAATACGGACGAGAGGGGGCAAGTCGGCTGCGGCCGCAAGGGAGGAGACGGGAGGATCAAGGTGGGAGAATAGGAGGAAAAACAAGGTGGGGGAAATCAGGAGGAAACAAGGTGAGGAGAAAAACAGGAAGGGAGAGGAGGGGACCGTAAAAACCGAAAGGTGTACGGGCTTGAACAACAATAATTATTTACCCCATTTATTTGGCACTAGAAATTACTTGTCCGAACAAAAATCAAATAGGAATTCATCTACACGTTATTGGCTGTAGTCTAGGGTGGTCCTTAATAAGGCTGTTGACGAATTTCGATTAGTTTGTTTGGGTTCGTTTGAGGACGAATTTCGCCCTCCAGATAAGTTCAAAATAAATAAATAAAAATGTGTGTGAAACTTCAGCGCTGTGATCCAATGGGAAAACGTGCCTGAAAATTCGTTTTGTTTCCTATTTGAATAACATTGGATTTTCAGACAAATTCATTAATTATTTTTTTTAAGTGATCCTATGCATTGGAAAAAAACATTATTCATATAAATCTATTCTTGAATGGTATGTCTATCTTTAAATTTTTTTACATTCCCTTATCACAACCCTTACGCCCCCACCGCCCCTCATATTATACACGACAGCAAATGCTTATTTACGAGATATGCTCATAGTCGAGTTTTCGATGTTTCTTTGAGGCTATTCTAGTAGGCACTGACAAATTTTGTTACTGCTGATTCTTTTATATTTGTTCTTTTTTTTTTGACAGAATATTTTGTGTTTATTGCGTTGGGCAAGCAAATATCGTTTTATCTTTCAGATTCGAGCAAGTAAACTGGCGTGTGATCGAAATCACTCAGTTTGTTGAAAGTTAGACATAAACGACGAAGTGCATTATGTCAGTGGAATCGAGGTAATTTCTTAAATATGAGTTTTAACCTTTTTTCTTGTAAATACGTAGCCCTTGATATTTGACTTTTAAATTACTTTTAAATCATTTTTATCAATAATTAAACAATAGTATCAATGTTACCGAACTAATGTTTTTTTACATAACATTTTTCTTTTGAAGGCATTAATCACAACGTAAAAATACCCATAATATTTGATTTTTTTTAAGCAAATTGCTATAAACATTATATAAAATATTCCATGACGTATTATTATCGTACAATATATCAGCACGGTCTTTCGAGTAGTGCAGAAACTGCCAATAAATCATCGCATGAACTTTGAAGCTGTTTTCTTCACTTGTAGATTTTCTCCGAAAGCAAGTTGCTAAGTGGAGTTCTGAATTAATTCTGTTTCTTAAATTTGAGGCTAAAATTTGATTTAACTACATGGAAAATAATCTGTGGCAAATAGACCTTTCAAATAATGTAGAGAAACAAAATTTAAAAAAAGAATACAATTTTAGGTAATTTTTGGAGCGTAGTAACTTCCAGACAATTGGTTGTCGTATTGAAGCGAAAAAAAAGTATTTTTAAGCTCAACGTGCGGAGTTTATCACTCGTGCATTAAAAAAGTGTTTAGACTTACCTAAAGAAGTTTTAAAAAATGATGAAAAAGAAGGCTTGAAATTTCGTTCTGATTTTTAAACTTCAAGAAAATAAATTGTTCTCATTTCAATTTTCATTCCGAGTCGGAAATTTTGCGATGATGCAATTAGGCAAACATTCAGTCGTATCGATAAGTTCTTTACTTTGCATATCTTGATCTCATTATTTGTTATTGTGATAAAATTGTATACCCCGAGCTGTTTACCGGACAGAATTTTTGTGCAATCAAAACGTGACTTTCTTTACGATGTTTTCCAACTTCAAAAGAATACAGGTAGTATTTATTTTTATCTCTATTCTCTGTACACTCTTGCGGGTTTTTACATTTCCTTTTTTACTTTTTCTTCTGTTTTTCACTTTTTCCTTTTTTTTTAGTTTTCCTACCTCTATTTTTCTTATTCACAAAAAAACTAGATTTCGACTATGGAAAGTAAAATTCGTAAATGACTACACACGAGAAATTGAAAAAGTGAAAAAAGGAATTTCATTGGGTTGCAACGATGTAGATTTCAAGCTCATTGCAGTTGTGTGGTAATGGCAAATAATGAGATCGAGATAAGCTAAATAAAGAAAATAATTCAATGAATTAATTCTTCAACATTTCTTTGATTGCATCAACGTGAAGTTTCTGATGCGAAAAAATACTCGAAAAAAAATGTAATAATTTATTTTTTGACATATTTTTGATAAACAGTTCGATCATTTTTGAAAGAAGGTTGGAGTACCTTCGATCTAGAGTTTTTCCTCCTTTCGTCAATCACGAAAGTATAATTAATTTCAGATGGATGCCATGCCAGTTGATGATCGAGTCGAATATTTGTAGTTGTGATTATGACGGTATAATTCTGGTATCTGGAAGTCCTCCAGGTTTGAACGAACCTGAACCCTTCAAGACTGTTCTTTATGCAGCTGCCCTAAACGATTCAGCCCTCGGAACGATTGGTGCTGTTTTACCGATTAATCTACCGGCTAAAAGACTCATATATAGTCCAACAGGTCCTCTCAACTTGGATTATGATGACGTGCGAAGCTTTTCTGAAGCAGCTACACGTGGCATCGAAAGGTGTATTATTTTATTCGCTCGACTAACTCGTTTGAAAAATTACGTGAATCTTCTAGAGCTTTGTATTATAATAATTAATTTTTTATATTTTTATATGAAAATTTTTTTTTATATAAAAAATTTGAAAAGATTTCACCGTTTGGTAATCAAGATATTCAGTGGTAAAAATCACAACTTTAATATGAGGTCTTATGGGAAGTTATGAAAACAAAAATGATTTTTTATCACGAAATATCACGATTTCTAGACTCTAAAAATTTCTCAAATTTTACCCAGGTAAGGACGATTGTTAAGAAAGTTTATACCAATTTTAAACAATTAATTTTTTAATTCGTATAACGCAAGAACATCCTTAACAGTTTGCTGGAAGCAGCATCATAAATATTTAATTTCTAGGATGTTAAAATAATTCCATTTTTCCTTTCACTTTGTAATTTTTTATTAATTTTTCTTCCGATACTTTCATTATGCTTGACTCATAGAGCTTTGAAGGCGGGTGTTCGATGTCCATTGATAGCTCTTCTATCGGACCCCAGGTTTGCAAACGTCGAACTTGTAACTTTGCTCGGAGCTTTGAACGGCCTTTACGTTGTAAGTAAAACTCTTGATTTTTTCAATGTTTCATTTATTGATAATCGAAGATACTGAAGCATTTATTGATAACTGTTAATTAGAATTTAAGGACATGTGCGATCCCTCCGGTTAGTAAAAATCCTATTGCAAAGTTCTCTCCCAAACGGATCATATTTCCGGCAAAAAATCGCGGTTGTTTAGTGTAGAATAGAGAATAATGAGTATTTTTTCTATTTTTCCGAAAAATCAACTTTTTTGATAAAAAAGGTCAGAAAATCAGGAAATTCGTGGGTATTTGCAATTTAAGTTTCTGTGATATTTATGGCTTCTCAGTCGGTGTGATACTTGACCTTAATTATAACGAAAAAAAATCTCGTTTTCTGTATCTTGCAGTGTGTATATGCAAGTTTTCAATATTTTTATTTTTATCATTTATTTATATTTATTATTTGTTTATTATTTGTTTATTATTTTATTTATTATTTATTGATTATTTTTTATTGTTTTATTTATTATTTATTTATTATTTTTTATTATTTTATTTATTATTTATTTTCATTTATTATATTTTATTTCTCCTTTTTAAACAGAGTAACATTACGATTATCCAATCTTAGCCACTGGAAGTTCGTGAAATCGGGCCTGATCGTTGTTACAAAGCCTGCCGACTCGGTGTTTGGAGTCAAATGTGTCCAAAAAATCTTCAGAGCATAGTTAAATTAGCCTCAGCCCTGGAAAGTGGGCGGTTCGTTTCTCGAGATATTGGTACGTTAAATGGTTTTCCGATAGAGAATTTGCTTTTCTAATATATTTTAACGTTTCTAGAATGATATAAGATTTATTGAATCTAAATTTTCTAAATTTTTTCAACAACTTTCTAAATTTGAATCTAAAATTCCAGTCTGTCGATATAATTTCTAAATAGTCAATATAATTTTTCTTGACTTTTTTAAAAATAAAATGAGCAGTTGCGTGTGACTTTTTGCTACGTTGTTAAAGCCGAACATTTGGATATTTAATTGTGTTTTGTTTCAAAACTTAATTGTTTGAAAAAATATATATACACTTTTTTTAAAATGCAAATTGCCCATCGTCTACATTAATGTTTAGAAGAAGTTTTTTTTTAATTGCCGCACTGTTGGAGTCCTCTCTCACACTGTAATTATCCGAAAAGAAAAAATCAAAAAGATTCTTAAAGATAAGACCCATATGGTGTCGTCGCACCAGTATTTTCGAAATATATGAAAAATTCAGGAAACGGCAGCTTAATAAAGTCAACTTTGTCATTTTTCATAAAATTTTTGCTATACTTAAGAACGAAAGTAGGTTTTATTTTTCGACTTCAAAATTAATATTGACGATAGTAATAAAAACGCTTTTGTCGTCTTTTTATCAAAATACCAAGAATTCTTGGAATTTCGCTGTAAAAATTCGACACAAAATTCTTAAAAAATTGAACTATCAATTTTTTGGAAAAAAAAACATTCAAATCGGAATTTTTCAAATTTGAAGATGTTTTTTTCGGTTTTAAAATGTGCATAGCTGGCGGAGATCCAGAGCGCATGGCAGCTCCTAGAGTCGAGGAATATATAGCCGAGTTGTTTTGCGGTTCCAACGTGACGGTTCAAGTTATTAGCGATCCGGACACTCTGCTCCAAGAATATCCTCTTTTTGCATCCGTTAATCGTGCCGCTTCTGTCATCGCACGCCATGCCGGAAGGATTATCTTTTTGACTTACGAACCTGCGAATACGGCTTGTGTTCTTGAAACGTTGATGTTCGTTGGCAAGGGTGTGACCTATGACACCGGCGGTGTTGACATCAAATATGGCAACACTATGGCTGGTATGTCAAGAGATAAATCGGGCGCTGCAGTTTGCGCTGGATTCATGCAGGTAGAAAAACTTCAAAGCAGATTTTATGAAATGTACCTTTTTATTATAATTGTTCGTATTGAAAATTTTTAAGGTACCTAAGGTTTCGTATATTTAATACTGATAAAATGATTGTTTAAGTGTATTTTTTTTAAAATATAAAACGTTTCTAAAATCGACTAAAAAGTGTAATAATGTGTCTCCTGGTTCTATATAGATTTATGTGAGAATAGTAAATATTTGTCAGCTTCCAGGAAAGTAACAATTGAACATTGACAGTGGGGTATTTTTTCAATTATTTTTTTTTGGCGACAGATCGAAAAATGTATAAAACTCTCATAATTATGCAAACAAATATACAAACACACAAACAAACCCAAACAAACACACAAACGAACAAACAAACCCAAACAAACACACAAACGAACGAACAAACAAACCCAAACAAATACACAAACGAACGAACAAACCCAAATAAACACACAAACGAACAAACAAACATACAAACACACAAACGAACGAACAAACCCAAACAAACACACAAACGAACAAACAAACCCAAACAAACAAACAAATCCAAGCAAACCCAAACACAAAAACGAACAAATAAACCAAAACAAACAAACAAACCCAAAAAAACCCAAATGCAAAACGAATAAACAAACCCAAACACAAACGCGAACAAATAAACCCAAACAAAAATACAAACACAAAAACGAACAAACAAACCCAAAAAAACCCAAACGCAAAACGAACAAACAAACCCAAACACAAAAGCGAACAAATAAACCCAAACAAACCCAAACACAAAAACGAACAAACAAACCCAAACAAACATACAAACACAAAAACGAACAAACGAACCCAAACAAAAATCCAAACATACGAACCCAAACAAACCCAATTAATGATGTTTTCTTTGGGTTTGTTTGGGTTGATGATATTTCGTCCGTAATATTTTTTCTTGTTATATTATGGCACGCTACCAGTTCAAATGGGCAGTCTACTGATAAGTAAAATAGGATCCATTCATAATCTGATCTCAGGTCGTGAACCTGCTTCAACCACCTACCGTGAAAGTCATCGCTGCATTGTGCGTCGTTAGAAACAGCATTGGTGAAAATGCTTATGTCTCAGATGAGATACTGACCGCAAAATCCGGGAAAAGGATTCGCGTTGTAAACACTGATGCCGAAGGGCGTATGGCGATGGCCGATGCGCTTTGTCACATAAAAGAGATGGCGTTGCATTCCGTAAATCCCCACATCTTCACGATCGGTACTCTTACTGATTCAGCAATTAAAACCGCAGGATACGGATATTCGGTCAGTGAACGTAGAATTGCACATTTTTATTGTGGACGATCAATATAATATGAGATTGAATAATTCATTAATACTTGCTTTCAATATTAAATTACTATTGAATTAATGAATGCCATTATTAATTAATTACTGATTCTTTAATTAATGTGGGTTACTTGTATTATTTTTATTTTTTTTTAATTTTTTAAAATTTTTAATTTATTTTTTTTATATTTATATATTTATATTTTTTTATATTAAAAAAAATAATAATTAAAAAAAATGTGGGTTACTTGTATAGCTACTTGTATAGCTTTCATTAGCTGTATTGATTGGCCATTCAGATCGCCATGGACAACGCAGTAGCGAGGCTTTCGAGTAACGCCGAAAAGCTTCGAGCATCTGGTGAATCCATGGGCGATCCTTTTGAAATATCAATAGTTCGAAGAGAAGATTTCAAATGTCTCGAGGACAAGTCTGAAGTTTATGATATTTTACAAGCAACAAATCAGATCAGCACGAAAATCAATCGCGGTCATCAAGGAGCAGCAGCTTTTCTCATTGCAGCATCCGGTCTTGATAAGGTTTATTGAAGATTAATGAATGGGAAAAATAAATAAAAAAAAATTGTAATAAAAATATAAAATATTGAATACATAAAATATAATATATAATATAATATATAATATATAATATATAAAGATTACGGAAAGGGAAAACAAATTTTGAAAAAAAATTTAAATAAATATATCAAATATTGAATATATTAAGCATATAAAATATAAAATATATAAAATAATAAATATATGAAATATCAAATATATTAAATATTATATATAAAGATTAAATATTTACAGATTACTGAAAGGAAAAACAAATTTTGAAAAAAGAATTAAAATAAATATATAAAATATCAAATATACAAAATATTATATATAATATGATATATAATATATAATATATAAAAACTAAATATATTAAATATATAAAATATCAAATATATAAAATATTAAATATATCAAATCTCAACCTATCGTTATATAATCACAGCACGGGGCATGCAGTTGTTTTCCTCTAAAGTACACCAATATCGACATCGCGGGTCATCTGGCTAACGATCTCGGGGATTCCTACGCCGGAAACCCAGTTCTGGCTTTGGCTTACTGCTACTTGATACAAGGAAAATGTTTAACTATTCGAAACGATCCGCCCTGCGAAATGCAATACGTTTGTGAAGTTGATTGCAAGCCAGTCTGCATACCACCATGTCAGGCTGGTTCGAATTCGAATATATGCAACGATTCGAATCCCCATCCGGCAAACTGTCAAAGTGAAGACAATTGTCAACAATCGTGTCAATCAGCTGATCCTTGTCCAGCGATTTCCACTCCTTGTATGGATTCGAGTCACCATGCAGCTCACGCTACTAGAACCCATCAAGAACAGGTAATGATAGTCGACCCAATGTGTCAACCCAATGTCAAGAGAAATGGATTGAACAATGGTGCCTAATTGAAGAAACGAATGGTCACCCTAATCTTCATTGTTTTCCTCGAAATGTATAGATTTGGTGAATTTGTTGATACTGGAAAAACAAAGAAAACGAATAAACGAGATTGTGAGGAATTTGTTGGATTTTATGATTTTTTGTATTTAAAATGAACGGTCGAATTAATTTTGAGACACGTAATGACGATACTGGGATTTTTTGGTACAAAAACGTGAAAGATGTAATAGAAGTGAGGTTAAGCTTTTAAAAACTCTTTTTCGATTTTTTTTGATATTTCACGGTTCTTACTTTTTAATATTCTAAATTAACTCTTAGAATGAATGAATGAATTTTTAGAGGCGAACGTTACTTCTGGAGATTTTGAATTTTAGAAGTTTTATTTTTTTAGAATTTTAGAAGATTTATTTTACTGCGCTCTTATTGTACTAAACAAACTTAAAAAAACCCAAACAAATCGAAACAAATCCAGTCCGGAATCGAAATCGGTGAAAACAAACCCAAACAACCTGAAACAAGTGAAACCAAACTCAAATAAGTATAAAAATCGAAACTAAGTCATATAAACTTAAACAAACCTAAATAAAAAGAAAGAAATCGAAAAAAATGTAAATAAATCGGAAAAAACTTAAATGAAGCCAATCAAACCAAAATTAATTTGAGGACACGTAATGAAACCGAAAGGCTGCATGCATCCATGCAAACAAACTCAAAGTCAAATAAACAATATTTTAGGGAAAACATCACATTTTTTAGTTTTTTCCTTCCAAAACCCAAACAAACAAACCCAAACAAACCCAAGCGATTTTTTTCGATTGCTTATTTTGATTCATGCAGCACAAATTCTTTACGAGAGCAAATTAAATAACTAATACTCTATGATGGTATTAGGTAAAGTCCTACTTTATGAACGAGATGTATATCAGCAACGGGTAACCGAGTTTTCAGTTTCACCGACATTGGTAAATTAATAACAAAGATCAAGAGTTTCATTGTTACCGACTGATTAGACAGCTTTCACGTTGGAATTGAAAACAAAAAACGTGTAGCTTCAAAAAAGCAGATAGTTTGATTAATCTGTTCTTTTTTTGCTCCGAGTGTCAAGAAAACATCGAAAATTATCTCATTCAAAACTGTTCTGATTTACCTTCAGTTGTCTCGAATATTCGTATTATCGATCTTAATAACTCGGATTCGTTATCTATAATCGTGGTATGTGTATATTCGTTCGTTAAACAATAGGCAAAATTAAAGTATTTTTTTTAAATTCGATTTTTTTGCTGATTTTCAAAAAACTGTAAATTGTGAAAAACGGTTGTCGAGTAATCGGAAAAAATAAGGGGAGAATAATTTTGATCAAACTTTTGTTTGGCTTTGTTTGGGTTGACGAAAAAAAAATGATAAAATTTCATCAATCACTTTTCGGTGATTTCACTTGAAACAGTTTTTAGCTTAATAATTAATTTTCAATTTGAGTGGTTGCAGAGCTTTGTGCGATCATTTTTCCTCGAGTTATGGATGCTCGAATGCATCTTATGGATATTGAATATTGATTGAAGGTGTTACTGGATGAACCGTTGAGCAATGGGGTTAGTTGAAAATGAAGAAATCGTAGATTTACGAGTCTAGACAATGTCGTAAATGTTTAATTTTTAAAATAGCTCGTTTAATAATAAATAAACATTGAGAAAGTTTCATTTTTTAATTTAAATAATAATTTACGTGAAATTTTCAAATCCAATGAATGTATTCGGAAAATCTGATTTTTACTATTAATTACTCAAAACCTCAATACATATATATCGTGTTTTGCAAAGATCGCTAATTGATTAATTGTAGAAAGAAAATTTTTTTTATAAATCAACAAACACGAAAACGCGATCAATATATTCGAAACTCAGTCCAATGAATCGTTCGATCCTAAACCTTCATACAGTACTTTCCAAATGTAAGTGTCTTCATTTCCTAAAATAATTAATGTACGTTCCATAAAGAACCAGTTCAAATCAGTACTTCGAATTTTGAAGAATTTTCGCGATTTTCCAATTCGGTAATACCTCAAAGGCCATAAATAAAAAATCTCTCTCAATGGTATCCCCTGGTGTAAGCGAAAGGTGATAACGATCGGCAACTATCTATGATGATAGAAACAAAAAAAAAAAAAGAACCCAAACAAAAAACGAAAAATAATAAAACTTGAAAGTGGTCTGCGAAGTGATAAGGGAACCAGAAGGGAAAGAGGACAAGTAAAAAGAGGAGGTTAAAAGAAAAGCAAAAAGCTAAGAAGGAATCGTCGGTCAGGGCAGGCCTCCTGGGACCCGTGCAATAAGAAAAAGAGAGGAGAAGCAGAAAATAAGCTATAGAGGAGAAGGGTAGAGGACGTGTAGTGGGTTCGACGGCCGGCTGGTGGCCCAGTGACCGGGACCGGTTCCCTCTGCGGTTCCTCCTTCCGCCTTCCTTGCAAACGCACAACTGCATCTTCTCTCTCTCACTCTTTCGTTCTCTCTGTCTCTCCGAGGTTCTTCCTCTGGTCTCTCCTTTCTCTTCGCTCGTTGATCTTCCCTTCTCCTCCTCCTGTTTCTCCTCCTACCCTTCGTCATATCTTCTCCCTCCGAAGCTCCACGAGATTTCTTCTTTCGCCTCGTGTACATATACAGGGTGTCCCAGCTAAGAATGTCGTTCCTACAATGGGGGGGTAGGGGGTGAAATTCTAAGACGATTGATATAAGCATGTATGGGTCCCGGATCAACCCTTGAATTGTTATTGAATTTTTTACGGCAGCCAATCGGACGCGCCCGAGCCGGAGAGTCCGCATGGTGGGGGTACCACCCCTCCGGGCACTAACCCACTCCGGGACACGTACGTGTCGCTCACCGACGTAGGCCCGTCTCCGGGCGCGTCTGATTCGCTACCGTAAAAAATTAATAACAATTCAAGAGTTGATCTGAGACCCATACATGCTTATATCAATCGTCTTAGAATTTCACCCTCTACCTCCCTTTTCAAGGATGACATTCTTAGCTGGGACACCCTGTATATATATTTTTTTTTAATCATTTTTCCTTTCTTCCTTACTATTGCCGGCTCTCCCGTTGAATCTGTTGGAATCTTGCATTTCGCGTACTCTTCAGCTTTCTCTCTTGGTGGTTTCAAAAATGGAAAACCTGGTGAATCATCGCATGAATTGCAAAAATTGTTTACGCGTTTAATGATCGCACTTGTGGACGAATATATCATTGGATATGCGTTAACGAAGAAATAAACAATAAACAGGAAATGGAATGGAATAAAAGCTTGTTGAATACAGTCTTGCGAACTTCTATTGGGCCAAGTCTGGAGGTGGTTTTATAGGTCAATAACTTGAATGATTTTGTGATGAGAAATCGTTATATGAGTAAGATAACACAGATAAAAGTTGAATTATATTTGTTATGGAGTATTGATAATAATCAATCTCAAAATCAACAATCGTAGTCAATATGAATCACTGAAAGGATTGGCCATTTCTTCCAGGATATGATGACGATAGAGCTCTTTTTGTGTGTTGTGAAAAAATTGAAAGAAAAGTTCGACAATTTTAAAATTAACAAATTTTTGAGTTTTGATTTATTATTAAATGGGATATTGGCAAAGCAGAATTTCTATGACACGATGCAGACTTGCACATCCACGACTATGGCATTTCAGACTTGCCAAATTTTTCTACTGATTTTCTTGACTGATTTTTTATTCTTTTCATAATTTCTCGGACATTTCCAAAAATAGCTACGATTTTCAAGATTCATGTGTACTATTGTGTTTTTCGTGTTGATGATTCAAATAACATATATTCGTGATGATGGAACGTACGAGACCGCTAACTTGTCCACTGAGACTCAAGATCCGTTAGATCAGCGGGACATTCTGAGTTGTTGGTTAAGAGAGAAAAAAGGTAGAGATGATGAAAGAGATGAAGAAAGGACAGAGATGTGGCGAACTGGCGAGGCTTAGGGCGGATTTAAAAAATGGGTCATTTTTTTTTGCGCTGTACCGTCGATTTGATTAACACGAGTGGGATCCCACTCCGCTATGGATTGCAAAAAATGTAACGGTTTTCATAATACTTTTGGCCGAACATCCTGAGCGAATTCTTCCACCCGCATATATGGACCTAGATGAATTGCGAAGAATCGTCCTAGGCTTTCTGAGGCTCTCAGGCTCACTGCGATACTCTTTTATTTTTCCTGCAATTTCTCTTCACCTCTTAAAACCGGAAGACCATTTCCAAATTTGAAAAAATTGATTTTTTGTTTTTTTTTTTCCATAAATTGATAGTTCAATTTTTAAAGAAAATTGTCGACAATTTTTACAGCGAATTTCCAAAAATTCTTACAGGTTTTCCGTTATTTTCCGAAATCTCCAGGCTTGGCACCAAAAACGTATCTTTGAAAAAAATAAAATGCTTCACTCTGAATATTCAATCG
The DNA here is from genome assembly GCA_030522765.1 of Ophioninae sp. B BG-2022a. NCBI lineage: Eukaryota > Metazoa > Arthropoda > Insecta > Hymenoptera > Ichneumonidae > Ophioninae sp. B BG-2022a. Next base: position 41,587 of record JAPYZJ010001947.1, read on the forward strand.
ATACTTTTCGAAAGCTGACAAAAGATCGATGTAATTAATTCTGCGGTGTTTGGGTTTGTTTCATCGTGTCCTTCAAACAGTTCAAGTTCAACGATTCAATTTCTCTTCACTTAAGACCGGAAGACAATTTCCAAATTTGAAAAAAATGGGTTTTTGTTTTTTTTTCTTCATAAATTGATAATTCAATTTCTTAAAAATATTGTGGACAATTTTTACAGCGAAATTCCAAGAATTCTTACAGTTTTTCAGTTATTTTCCGAAATCTCCAGGCTTGTCACCAAAAACTTATCATTGAAAAAAATAAAATGTTTCACTCTGAATATTCAATCGATACTTTTCTGAAAGCTGACAAAAGATCGATATCATTAATTCTACGGTGTTTGGGTTTGTTTCATCGTGTCCTTCAAACAGTTCAAGTCTTATTTTAATTAAATTGATCTCTTTTAAGGATCCCCTTAATAACCTCATTAAGTATTTCTTCGAATTGGTCGCCTTTAAAAATTCTCTCAAATTTCAGTTTTCGATAAATATCAGTATTTAAAATGAAAGAATTTTGCGAAAGGTCAAAAATATATTTGGTAAATGTGCAATAAAAGAGAATTCGAAAGAACGAAGATCTATACCATTGGAGGCAAGTCTGATCGAGAACTTGCGATATTTAAGGCCTATTAGGGAGCTACCAGAGGGAAACAAAACGACCTTATGTACAATACAGTAGAATGAGTTAGCGCACGCATGGACGATGCATATCTCAGTTTCTTCCTCCCTCGATCGGTGCGGAGCGGGTAGTAGCGATTGTGAAAAAAAAAACGAAGAAAAAAAAAAGAAGAAAAAAAAGCCGCGAGCGGCTTGTCCGAAGGCGGACGCGCGATCGCTTGTTCACTCGCGCGCATTCGCATTTGCTCGGGGCTGCCTCTTCGCGGACCCACTACACATCGGAGCGCCCCCAAGACTCCTGTCTTTTATCCACCTCTTTCGTGGCGCGGTCACCCTCTCTCTTTCTCTCTTTCTCTCTTGGTCGCAAAGAGCCACCAGGTATACAGGGTGACCGATTATTTTACCTAGCATTGAAACTGGTCACTCCAGATAACATTTGGAAGGAATCAGGCGCCATCAATTGGGCATTGGTAATTTCCTAGTTACTGAATTATGGTGATTTTAGAATTTATTATTAAGTCGACTAAAACAGAAATCTCTAAAGAGAGGTTTTAGCCATCTTAATGAGAAAGTGTTCAGAATGAGGCAAACATTCGTAGGTATCGGTATCGAGGTATCGATATCGGTAA